>VWZF01004337.1:397651-437559 GCA_013396755.1 Sclerurus mexicanus
TTTTGCCGCTGTGGGCGAGGAGTGAAGAGAGAGATTATTCATTATGACAGCAATTGCAAACGCAAAGTAAAATTCTTGCAAAGCATTTCCAGAAGAAAGAGTTTACAATGTATGACAAATCACATGTTAATGACTCCTTCTTGCAATATTGGATTGAGTTCACACTACTTGGCTTAGGAACCCAACTGCAATTTTCGAGCATCTAGAAAATCATAAGAAGACACTAAGAAAGTTTCAAGAAAACATTAATTTTCACAAGTACTACACATACTGGCTTCTGTTAGTGCATGACACAGTGATGGAACTACCTTTTGGACCTGAAAGTCCTTGTCCATTCTTGAAAATAATTATCCCCTAAACTTTTTTTGTCTTTGTCAAAACAGCAGAGTTTATTTTTTTTTAAGTTTGATTTATATATTTAATTAATTTTCACATGCTAGAACAGTTAAAAAGCTGAAGTCAAAATACAATAACCCATTGGCATACATCTGTGTAATTTCTAACAAACATTGTATTCAGATAAGATTTTTCAAAAATGATTTTTTAATATGGTGGTCTTTTTAAATCCCAAATGGTATAGTTGGGGCCCATAACTTTATATCAGCACAAGATATAATTCAGGCAGATCAACACTTGATTCTTCATTCTGTCACTTATATCTCCAACTGATAGAAGATGTAAATGGTGCTTCTTATGAAAAGTACATCAAATGAGAGAGAATTTACATTACAGGTCTCAGAGAAGACAGAGTTTTTATTCCAGGGATTTCATAAACCAATAGCAATAAGTGCTATACAATCTAAAATGTGCTTCCAGTCTTTTCTCCTTTAGTATTGGTGTGTTATATAATCAATTTTAACTATTCGATAGGAAGAAGTGACTATTGACAAGTCTTGCAGACTAACTGTGTTTTCAGGAATAGTGAAATTAAATGAAAGGTGAAACAGATCTTAGTTCCAATGTAGAGTTGGTAGTGCCTGTTATGGGTATGTTGTATTCAAAAAATGTTATGGCCAGAAAAGAACATGCTGTTACATATAGAGCCAAGAACTTATTTTTAATCTAATAATAACAATCTTAACTGCTTAGTCTAGCTACTGCAATACTAACTCATAGTCCTAATTCATACTAAAAAGCCTTACTGGTGATGTCATTGTTATTCAACACTTACTAATAACTACTGTTTTTCTTCAGAAGTGTTAAACTTACTGTTCACATGTCTCTTGAGCCACAAGACTGATTGCACTTATCTCCAATAAAGCACAGAAGTGGTGGGAAAAAAAGTGTGGCAGCAGACCATCAGCATCTCAAGCTATTTCCAAATAAAGCTTCAGTATAGGTGTGTGTGCAGGATCCCTTTGGCCTCACTGCTGGCGTTCATCTGGGGCTATTTTTACATGCTTTCTTATCATAGTCTTCTTCTTTCACTAATTCCCAGCTAAAGTGTTAAAGTCACACCATAGCCTCCCTCAGCTTTATTTGTCATAAGGGGCTACTGCCCTTTAGGCAAAGTATGAATAACCTCTTCTGTCAGACCATTACCGTAAAGTCTATTCACAGGGGGTAACTAAAACAAGCTAGGAATTTGTCACTAGTCCAACAAAGAATTATTTAAATGAGCTAAAAGCTGCTCAGACTAAGGCAAGTCTGTATGAGTCGTGAGAGGTCAACACAAAATCTCTGTCCTTTCACTAGTTATGAAAAAGGTTACACTTACCATCATACAGGTAGGGAAAATATGACAATAATGGTCAGGGGAAGCTCACTGAAAGTTAATTGCTTTAGTAGATCATGCAATGAGAGAATTTGACTGTTCAATCATTACAGTTTGAAAAGAGGAAAATTATTGAACAGGGCCTAAGATGCAACAAAAATAAGAGATTAAAACTGTGAGGTCAGAGAGTTAAGTAAAAAAGTATTATGGCACTTAAAGCAATCTGTAGGTGAGAAAAAAGATGTAGGATTGGCAAAAAGTCTTACAAACCCAAACAAAAGCCTACACAACCTCACACTTCCAGAAATTACCATGAGTTGAATGTCAAATGTTTGTGCTTTAAAAGTATTGAGATGAATTTTCTCTGAATATTTGCATCACTCTACAAGTAACTTAGATATGGGATTTGCTTTCGAAATTGTCCTATCCAAGATCCTAATCCAAGAATTGCATCTGGCGGTGCCACAATCCTGAAATTTCACTTCCAGCCACACGAGAGGCCAGGTGAGGATTTCACCACTAGATGGTGACGTTGCTCACCAGTGGGCCTTCCTCAAACCTTGGCGTGGAAGTTGCTTCTCTAGGGGTACATTTGGTGCTAAGCTATAACATCTCTGTGGAATTGAAATAATGCCCATCTTGAAGAAAAAAGAAAAAAAAAGGACAAAGGACTTGGCTTGATATCATAAATCAGGAATTTCTATAGGGACTGGATATGAATTTGGAAAGTTGGATACTGTTAAACGCTTTTCATGTTTGTCATGTCCAATCAAAAAGCAAATTATATTAGAAAATCACACACTGATCACATTCAGAATTGTATGTGAATTCACAGTAAAGAAAAAAGAGTGTTTTAATTCTACATACAAACCTAAAGGAATTATTCTAACACTTAGTACATATAACAACACATCTCTTATCATACCATCATAGAATGGTTTAGGTTGAGAGGGACCTTAAAGATTACCTAGTTCTAACCCCTCTTCCATGGGCAGGGATACCTTCCACTAGACCAGGTGGCTCAGAGGTCTATCCAACTTGACATATTGTTATGAATCATCACTCTTAAAACACGCTTTTCTATGGAGATAACATATTCCAGGCAAAATGGATTGATGAAGACTGGGAGAAAAGAAAAGGGAAAAACATTATTTCAAGAAACACAACTGTTCTTAAGCATTTTGTATTGTACATGCTTTAGTCATTCAGGCAAAGTTTCTTGTGAAGTTTGTAGAGTAATGTAAATAGTAAAAACTCTGTTGCAGGAAAGCCCCTTTGTATATATTTAATTGAAATTCATTTTAGTGATGACTGTTACTATATTTTAACAAATCTAAAAGAACAAAAGAGTGCCATATGAATTTAAAGATGAAAGAAATCTATTCCATCATTCAGTTCCTTCAGCAAAAGTCTCCAGATAGCAAAGAAGATGTTAAGACAGTCTACCCAGACTTAGACCGAAAACATTGTTTCTGACCTAGCTGCAGCTGATTATCTCATATAACTTCACACAATAAAAATGGGATTGTATTCAAACTCCAAAACATTTTAACAAAGTGTATTTTAGTAAAGTCTAAAAGCGTAATCCCAGAAACACCAGTTAAGGTATAACCTAGCTGTGCAGACAGCTAACCTACATTTGGCTTAGACTTTCAGGTTTCCCCTGGAAGGGCTACACAGCCTATTGGTGCCCTCAAGCCCCTGACATGCTGCAGTGATCCAGAAAACACTGTGCTACTACCCTCATATCTTCTTCATGTTTCCTCTACTTCAAATGCTGGTCTTACCTGCTACAAGGTGAGAAGATCCACAGTCTTTGCAGCTGCATTTCTGGACTTTGGGCACCAAAAGCATCAAATAGCTGCAGAGCTGCAGTATTGTTGCTCAAGACAAGCCCTACAATTACTCTGCTACACAACTAGATCTTCAAATGCTGCAGTGTACTGAGAACCCATACCTCTGCCCTCAACTTGTTCAGGTGACCCTCCTTCAAGTAGACATCCTGTCAGCACCGTGTGCTCTGCAAGAAGATTCCACGATTTTCACATTTGAGTGAAAGAGGATTTTGTTGAGTCTTCAGTTCGATGACCAAGTCTCAGGTCTGTCTGCAAAGGTGGCCTCGTCCCAGGGGATCTTCTGTGTGCCTGACAAGCACTGCAGCAGCTGTGCTCTGCCAGACCAGAAAGCTGGTTTCAGCAGAACAAATAAATGGTTGTGGTGCTACTTACACAGGGATCTATTGTGAGTCCACACTCATTTAAGAATATAGAATCATTGAGGTTGGAAAAGACCTTTAAAATCATTGAATCATTGAATACAACCATAAATAGGCTCACCAAAGTATAAGTGTTCATGAGATCTTTGTTTTCCAGGAAGCAATATCTTTTTTTTTTTTTTTATCCCTCCTTCAGTGCTTTATTCACTGTATGTTAAGAAGGAATGGTAAGCAGAAGTAACTTGAAAGATCCTACTGGTAGCATCTTGCCTGAGACTGTGACAAAAGTTACTGAACAATTCAGAGACAATTTGGCATCATGTGTTGAGTAAGCCAATTCTTGTGGAGTTACAGGATAAAAGTGTTTGCCTCAGAATGTTACACAATGCATTTGCTCAGCATAAAAATGTGATATGGCATAGAGTCACATACTGCTCCAATTCAGGTATTAGCAATAGAGAATATTATGGAGCAAAAGAAAATCTTTCAGATTTTATAAAGCAAAGGAATGCTAACGGTTGCCACTATTGTGACTGAGGCTTCCAGTAAGCTGATTAAAGATTTTTTATCGAAGTCATACTGATTTTTTTAACCGGAGTCTGACAGTATAAATGTAACAAACTGAAGAAGTCCCATTATTTCCTGCTAGCAGGGCCTGGTTTGCATGTTTTTACAGTGATAAGAGACAAGCAAAAATAGTTATTTTGTGCAGCAGAGGAGCAATTCTTAGCAACTCTAGCATTTGCTAATAATCTGAGAGAGTGTGGAAACCAAATGGCAGCTATTGCAGTGAAGTAGTGCAGAGCTCTCTCAGCTTTTTCCTTTTGTCATCTATATTGCTTAAAAAGGGAAAACAAAGTAAACTAGTTTCCTGGTATGTCATTGTTTCTCCCAGTACTTTGTCATTCAGTGTTTAAAAACTTTTGGATCAGAAATGGTCAGTGCTTGCTTGACCTGCATTGAGGTCAGCTGCAGTATGCCTCATAAACAAGAAAATATTTTCCTGGTTTATGCTCCCAGTAGCAACATATGGACTATATTGGTTCGAACTTGTACACATTTTCTTTGAAAAAAAGGTCATTTGTGACAGGGTTTCTGAGGCACAAGATTATTGTGGTGCTTAATACACGTTTTCTCACAGAACTTCCATTCACATGTTGTGAATTCCACTGGGTTCCTGATCATTTTAAGTTTTAGACCTGCAAAAAATATAAAATGCCTGAGTACAAAATTTAGATCTGTAAAAACTGTACTTACCTGCTTCCAGAACCTGGGCCCCTAAATTCTCCTCAGTTTCCTCTGACATATTTTCTGGAAGACAAAGTGTCTGTTTCTGGGCATATCAAGAACTGACTATACTTCGACAGTGCTGAGCAATTTGAGGACTTATTTCAGATCTGTCTCAGCAGAGAGTAGGTTCTTCCTGTCAGATAAACAAGGGAGTCTAATTCTGCAGGGTCTTCTTACCCTCTGCTCGATGGCATTCTAACTTAAATAATCTGATCAAATGAATAGAAATACATCTGCAATATTCAATACACACAAATCTAAAAGCCTGTAAATTACCACCTAGTTTATTCATGCTGGGAAGGATAGAACAAGAAAGCCCATCCAGCTTGATGAGTTCTATCAATCTTCTTCCTGAGATACCAGCTTTCCCCATGCTGTGTCAGAGGAACCAGGGCTCTCACCTGTGGGTTGTGAATGCCACTCCCACTTCCAAAGTTCAGGTTAAATTCTGTTTCAGTACAGTCCTCCATCATCTTTGTGTCTTTATAGAAATGCTCAAACTCTATTAAGCATATGTAAACACTGAGATGACAGTTAAGTCTCTAAGTTCCTCAGCACAAGACAGCAGTGCCCTGGCTTTAACAGGAATTCCGTTAGACCCCACATTTCGGAGAGTTGTGTGTGATGTTTGCTTTGAAATCTGGAGCCTAGGTTTGTCTTCACCACTTACTGAGCCCCAAATCAATGAAGATTCCTGTACTAAACTGAAGTTAATATTCACCTGCTTGCTCCTAGCCACAGGAACCTGCAAACTGCACTGAACCATATCCTTTACTCTATCTCTCTGTAATTATCAGCACACCCAGCATGTGAAATAGCAGGAGATAAACATACGATGAAAGTACTGTAGTGCTTCTGTGTCCTGCTACACAGACCTTAACCGATGTGATGTCTCTCTTTCACGGGTTTCCCACTTAGTAAACACAAAGTCCTGCTGGTAGGGGATATAAGAGACTAGCTCTACAAAGATACTCATCCTCCTGCAGAGTAAGCGAAGAGATACAAAAAAATTAGGCCGACATCTCCCTTTAGTGAACTGAATGAAAGATATCTTATTTGGGTTTTAAAAACAGACAGAAGTAGGAAAAAGTCTCTTCATCACAAGACTGAGGTTTGCCAAGGTAAACATCTTAACAAAACAGCAAAATAAAAGCAGTATTTTGTGGAAATTTAATATGATTTCAGAAAAAAAATGATGAATCATTTCAGCCAAAATTGCTTTGAGCATCAGATACAACTCAAAAGGTCATGCTGATCTAGTGGGAAAGAGGCTTACTACTACAACAGTGCTAAACGTTGCATTTCAGCTCACAGGGTAAAAGAAGACAAGGTAAAAGAGGCCAGTAGGATGAGGGAAATGCTTGTCCCTCCATACTTGGCACTGTTGAGTACCTTGAGTACTGTGTCCAATTATTGGCCCCTCACTTCAAGAAAGACATTGAGGTGCTGGGGCATGTCCAGCAGTGAAGCTGATGGAGAGTATAGAGAGTAAGTCCAGTGAGGAGCAGCTGAGGGAGCTGGGGTTCTTTAGCCTGGAGAAGGGGAGGCTCAGGAGTGACCTTATTTCTCTCTACAACTACCACCTGAACAGAGGTTGTAGCCAGGCGGGGTCATCCTCTTCTGCCAGGCAGCTAGAGACTGGACAAGAGGAAATGGCCTCCACCTGCACAGGGGAGTTCAGGTTGGATATCAGAAAGAATTTCTTCACTGAAAGAATGGTTAAGTATTGGAATGGGCTGCCCATGGAGGTGGTAGAGTCACCATCACTGAAGGTGTTCAGGAAGGAACTGGTGCCATGGTCTGGTTGACAAGGGTGTTTTGGGTAAAAAATTGGACTCAGTCCTGAAGGTCTTTTCTAACTTTACTCATTCCATGATTCTAAGGTTCTAAGATAGTAGTAATGTGACCCAGGAGTCCACTTGACTGAAAATACAAAGTCACCAAACAGTGGAGGAGAGGATATGGAGGTCTGCTGGTCTAGCCTGAACAGCAGTAAATTACATCATTCTGCTCTCAAAGTATTGGAAGACAGTTTATTTGGAAAGAGCATCCAAGTACAAGTGTATCTCATTACTTAATCTTTACAGTAAACATAGAGAAAATGGCTATTTGTTTACAATTTTATATAAGACACTTCAGAACCAATTTTGGTATAACTGGTATACTTAGCTCCTCTTCTCTTTTCATTTATGCAATAATTTTTCCTTAGGCGATCTTCAATATAAATATGTTGTTGCTTCTACTTCCTCACAGTATAAAGGCTTCATCATTAACAATGATTTAACATAGGTCTGCTGAGATGGGGGCCAGGGATGGGGAGATTCTAGGAAGTTACTGGAGTATGGTGAATTTTCTTTCAAAAGAAAGGTATCCTTGAAACTCATACAAGGAGAATATTGACAAATATTATCAGATAATTTTTTTTGGCTGAGATTTAATGACATTTAATTAAAAGGAAAACATATACCTAACTTTTCATTACTAGAGAAAAACTTGAAAAGAAGTATTGCAAAATGAGAGAACTATTGTCCATCCTTGTGTAAAGGACACACTATCCCAGGAAGATTAAAAATAAGAACATTAATGTCATGACTAATAACAAGAATCTGTTTTTTCATCTATTAGATTAAAATAAGAACAAGTTTAATATTCATAAGCTATAAGAAGCAATTTTTCATGCATTAGTTCTAAATAGAAAAAATCAATTCAAGTATCTTTCAGTTTTTTTATCAGTAACTGAATTTGTCATACTTTGTGAAAGATAGCTCACTGAAGACAGTTTTAAATCATTTTTAAAGCAGTGGCACACCAACAGGGCATTTAACCCATTATAAAGTGACAGGCAGGAGATATTCAAGTGAAATATATGTTTTTAACTGCTGTTTATGAATTTTTATAAAACTGATGTCAATTGGTTTTTGATCTGAACACATAGTCTTGTTAGTACTTCATGGAAAGATTTCTTTCTAGGTTACTATTTAAACAAATCAAAACAAAGCAACCACCACCTCCCAAAAAAACAAAATAAAAAGCTAAACCAAACCAAACAAAAAACCAAAAACAACAACAAAACAAACAACAAAGAAGAAAACCTGCCCCCCCCCCAAAAAAATCCCCAACCAACTAACCTCACACAAACAGGAAAATCCCAATACAAAACCCCTTAAACAATCTGGAAGTTGACTTCAATTACCTGTGTTAAGGAATGTAAACATCTTTGCCTTACCAGTTTAATTCTTAGATTACAGACCCATCTTAATATCTTCCTTCCTCAATATAAAAATGGAATAGCTCTTTGTTGCCTTTACTGTGTTCTGCTTAATATAATACTGACTATGAAAAAAATACTAACACCAGCATAGTTCAAATTTTGCCCATTTCTTCCCAATTTAGTTTTTATTGTGATACCATGAAGCACTGTAAGTGCTGCTTTATTTTTTTAATTACAGTATTATATAAAATGGACTAATAGTGGGTAAATGTTGAGAGTCCAATAGGTTCTTTTAGATTTCACATTAAGAGGGTTTAAAGTTTAATATCAATTTTATTTTATATAATTGTTGTTGCATGGAATTTTGATTTAGTAGAGTTGTTGCATGGAATTTTGATTTAGTAGAGTATTATGGCAGTACACTGAAATCATAACAGAAGCACAGTATAGCTATTGCAATACACAGTTGAATCACCATACAAACATGATTCTCATTACCAGTCCCTGTATTCTCACCATCATGGTACTGGGTGTGTTCAGTCACCAGAGAGGAGTACAAGGGTTGAACTAAGACAAACCCATTGCTCCCTTCAAAGTTCATTTTAAAAGCTGGGCAGTTTTCAAACTTAACATTAGGTAGAGCCACACATACACTTTGCCCTCCCGTGCTGCTCTGGTTAGCGCAGAAGGAAATTAGTCTCCACTAATTATCTCAGGCAAAGCTGTTTACACAAATTGATGACTCACTGGTGTATCCAAAATATATCTAAAATAAAATTTACTCTCCAATACCCTTAAAAGTGCAGCTTTCTTTTCAATAATTGGTGGTCAGTGTTGACATTCTTCCTTGAACTCATTATTTTTGCCCTTCTCCTCTGAGTCTTTTTCCATTGTAGAGTGGTCAATCACAGTGAAACACTTGTCAATGTGGCACAAGTGCAAAGGTTCTCAACTGCTGAATTTCATCTCACATCAATCTAATTAGTAGATATCAATGTACAGAATGACTTTTCCCTGTCTTTTTCCTTATATGCTCTGTCTTGTAGTTTTCTGAATTTGGCTGAAATCAGGACTTTTAGATTCAGAGTTAAGTCTATGCTTTTCCCTGTTTAACAGCTCTATTCATAGGAAATTCAATTCATATTTATGGGTCATTACAGTTGAATAGCATTTAAATATGTCTTTTTTAAATTCCTATATGTTCTACATTTTAGTTGCTAACCTCAAAAGTCTTCAGTAACTTTCTTTAGGACTTGCTTAAGATGAAGACCAAAATGTAAAGGACAAATTGATGAGAGCAGAACAGGACTTTCTCCATGTTAAAGTGTTTCCTTTGAAGGGATAGTGACATGAGAGAGCTCTTCTGTTTCAAATTGATTAGCAAGATAGTAAATCTTTTTATTCCACTACTGAAGCATATTCTAAATGCCCAGAACAGTTTTACTTGAAAAGTTGAGACCAAGGATACACTGAAGTGTCATATTTGGACATACACTCACAGCAGTAAGAGATTTTATCTACAATGGCTTTTGATGTCCTCCATTTCTCACATATTTTGAAAGAAGCACTTATCTTTGCATATTTCATCCTGTGCAAGTTCTATTATCAGCTTGGGATTTCCTGGAAGCCAAGAACAGTGTTCCAGATTTCAAAATGAGTATACCCTTGCTTTAAAATGGATGTTGACAGTTAAGGATTTCAAGTGACAAAACATGTTATTTCTAAGAGTTTTGCTTAGGCCATACCTAAATACTTGTAGGCTTACATTTAAATACCTGCTGTGCAAGCTCAATCAGAAACTTAAACAACTGCAACAAATCAAAGCTATTGTTTCCATGGCCAAGTCAAAATCATAGAATCCCAGTATCTTACTCAAAGCCAGTTCAGCTAAAATTTAGGTGGGCTTAATCAAGACACGAGTTGGAAAACTCCAAGGATGGACACTGCACAGCCTCTCTGAGCAACCTGCTCCCAGGCTAGACTGTCATCACAGCTTTTCCTTATATTCAGCTTGAAACTCTTTATGTTGTGTCTTGTGCTCCTGCTGTGAAGACTCTAGCTCTTTCTTTTATAACTTCCCATGGGTACCAGCAGGCTACTATTAGGCCTTCTTGAAGATGTCTTCTCTATGGGCTAAAAAATTTCCCTCTATGTCAGCTGTCCTCATTGTGCTGCTAGCAAACAATGGAAACTGAGGTCCCAGCTCTTTGCCTTGTTCTGATTAAAGGTTTCGGTCAGGCCTTCTGTATTTGAGAAAGCTGAACTTCAACTGTAACATCTATGAAAGCAACCATGGTGAACAAATATTTGCCTAACTACACAAAAAAAAAAAGGTGAGAGGTTGTGACCATTGTTTACACACATAATCTGGATAATATTATCAAAGAAGTAGAATTATTGAAGGTAATTACACCATAACAAATGGCATAGTCATGATTTAATTTATGCTGGAAACTTTTACTGTTTTAACACAGAACTTAGTAAACATTTGAAGGATTTTAAAAATAAATGTGAGAAAGAAGTTTGTGATAACCATCCTATAAAATCTGGTATTTTGCAAAGATGTTTTAAAAATGTCTTTGAAGATGTGGTCTTTCTTTTCTTTCCAAACATAGCTGCAGGAAGAGTTGGAGAAGGCTTCCTCCTTTTTGTACTCTTGTCCAGGATACAGCATAGCCTGGTTCAAATCCACTTATTTACACATTAAAGTTAAATCAGACAAAATTGGAATCTGTTGAGCAGTAAGATGTTTTTCAAAGTACTGTTCATGCATAAGCTGCTTGATAGAATGACTAGTAGGATAAGGAGAATAAGTGAAAATGCTAATTAATGTAATTTTGAATTTTTATAGTATTCACTAGATATGTTCCTGTCGCAACTGATTCGTTTTTCCAGAAGTTCTTGAAATGCATTGGAGGTGTTCACTTCAAAACACCATGAAAAGGGGGAAAAAATAGTACATATGGCTGGTATTTGTATTAAAGACTTAATATTTTGTAGAAATAGTTGAGAGCTACCAATTTATTTACAAAATATCCTGCAAAATATTGTGCTACTGGTCTTTCATTAAGTAAAAACAAACTTCAGACTTAAGCTGATGATACTCTTTCAGTTCAAATCAAACTGAGGATCTGGTAAGTGGGGAAAAATATGTAACACTGTTCTTTTCTAATACAAAATTCATAATTTGCAATTTTGTATTCGATATTTCAGAACATTTAATTTCAAACTGAAATACAGGCACTACCTCGATGCAACAAACCAGCTGCTCAATAACTGAAATAAATACCATATTCAAGCTCGGAAGATTCTGTTAATTCAAAGCAGTTGAAACTGCTGATGAAGAGTCACTACTTAAAATCTAAATAATACTATGATAGTCTTAAGTGACCACAAACCCTTTAGCCTGTATTTAATAAACAGCCTTATTTAATGACATGGTGTGAGAGGAAGGCTCCATAAAAACTCAGAGCTTATGCAGTTGTTTAATTAGCAATATCTCTCATTATTATTATTATTATTATTATTATTATTATTATTGTTATTATTATTATTATAATAAGCCAAGCAAGTGGAGAGTATATAAATGAAGACAGATGAAAATATTCCGGGCCACATGAAAAAAGTGAAAAATTCCAAGATAATATTTTGAAATAAAAATTTCTACTAGTTTATTAAAGAGACATTAAAAAAAACCCCACCAAACCAACGCTATACCTCTGTTTTTAATCTCTCATATGTTTTGATTGATATACATATAGTAGTGCAGTAAAGACCTAGCTGCTTATTCATATGGAATATTATTTTAAATGATACTTTTGGCATGAACTATTTAAAAATGCCTCCTACCAGACTTAAAGGAAAACTAGCTTTTTTTTTTTTTTTTTTTACTTTGGCAGTTTTTTCTTTCCTTTGGTAACTCTCAAAATACCCTGAGAGAGCATTTTCTCCATGTCTCATAAATAATGAAGCTTTTTAATACCTTAGGAAAAGCAGCTCTACCATCACAATCCTTGGCAAAGGGCACTTGTCTTGTCCTCACCTTTTTTTCTCATATTTTTCAGTGTACAGGAACATAGTGGAAACTTCAAGCAACTGGGACAGAACTTTGTCATCATGCACACTTGGCTTCTTCCATCATTTCCCACTACTTTTCTCTAATGTATTTCTGTAAGGAGATTCTAAATCTTGAAAGTTTGTAACAGCTTGTGAAAAAAAGTACTTAGCACAAATTAAGAGAAGGGAGTTGCTGCCTCTGCTTCCAATAACAATTAGGAAATACAGGATTCAAAACCAACTGTTGTTACATTGAATAATGGAAACAGTAAAGACAATGTTTGATTTTTCATTATTCAATGGAATCAAACCACTTGTATACACCAGAAACCTGCTTAAATTCCAAAGAATGGGAAGGAAACAAATCGCAGTCTTTGAGCTATTACATTGGACTAGCTAAACAAAACACTGGAAATTGGCAATAATCCTTCACCAAACTGCTTTAGCTAAAGTCAGAGATATTCTTGGGTTGAGAATAGAGAAATTGGTTTCAATCAAGAATTCTAAGGTGATTGGGACAGTTTCTATACTATTCAAATTACTGTGATCTTATTGACATAGTCAAATCATTGAAGTTTATGATTAGAGATTTTGGTCTTCTGTTTCACATAATAAGCAACATAGTTTATTCGAGTTTTAAAACTACCCCAGTTGCCAAACATTGCTAACACACAAGAATTAGATGCTGCCAAAACTGACAACTGATTTCATCTTTGATAGGGATTGGAAGAGATCATGTACAGCATGGGACAACTTTCATTGTTGAGGGATCATTGTGGAATTCAATTCTTATCTTTGATGTTAAAAGGTCAGGAGAGAGCACTGTAAGTGTAGAATCCACATACACTAAGCAGACTGGACAGGGAGTGGTTTAGCTGTGCTACTGGAGTGCAGCCTTCTTGGTTTGGGCTTGTATGTAGGTACAGCTACTAGACTAGAGGGTTTTACCTCCAGAGGCTAGACTTGAGAATAGACATCTGTCTACGCTCTAATCACTCTGTGCCTAATAGAATCATAAAATGGTTAGACATGGAAGGGACCTACTGGTCATGCCTCTTTTGATACAGCCCAGGATAGAGTCGGATTTCTGGGCTGCAAGCTCACGTGGCCAAGCCATATTGAACTTTTCATCAACAAACACAGCCAAGTCTTTCTTCCCAAGCCTAATCTCAATACATTCTCCTCCCAGGCTGTACTTGTGCTTTAGATGTGCTAATAGATGAGGTTGTGCTAACAGATGAGCTTTACCTTGTAGCAGCCAAAGGACACTTTTCTAGTTAGTTAAGCTTTTATAAAAAGGTTTCTTTCCACATTGTATATATATTTAATAGCCACTTTCAAGTAAAATCTGTGTTGCCATTTCAGTGTGGCTGTATTGGACCATTCACCAGAGTCAGGACTCTTTAAAATTTATGGGGTTTATTCTCCATTTGTCAAGCATTTTCTACATACAGAACATTCACATGGTATAAATTACAGAACAAAAATATGCATGAGACAGACTACTGCAATTAAATGAGTAACAGACAGTTTACATGATTCTTGTTTGTTCACAATGGAGAAGAGCTGTTAAAAAGGAAAACAGATTCAGTAGCTAGAAATGTAAGCAAACTCTTATCTCAGTTAAATCTACCTACCAGGACGTTTGCTCAAGCTAAAGAGAAATCTACTGTACCACACAGGCAGGATGATAAATGCACACAAGATTACAATGCTAAAAAATTCCATATTTCTAAGCAATTTTACACAATCTAAATTGCAGTAAAATTTTGTTTAAAAAAAGATTTTTTTTTCTGATTGCCTTCAGTAAATGGAGGTCAGTTTAAGAGCTTATAAGCATTCTTTAGCAAAAACATAATAAAAATAAAAATACTCCCAAACTTCTAAGTCATTGCTCTGAGTCTGGATAGCTGTTTACTGCTGGCTTTCTGATTCTATTGTTTGTTATTCTACTTCTGAGAATTCTATTTTTTCCATTTACATGTTTAACCAGTGTTAATATTAGAATTCTAAGTAAACAAACTATAAAAAATACAAAGTTATTGTTGTTTGGGTTTTTTTGCACTAATCCAATTGGATGCATGGAATAGAAAACCTGTTGAGCTAACCAAATTGATTAAAAAATATGTATCAATGGTACAATGAAAAAGCGGGAATGTTATCTAGTGGCTGTAGACTCCAGTTCTTTGTGTTTTCATTTTCTTAAAATGCATTTTCTTTAGTTTTAATTAACAGTTTCCCTGACAATATGAATGAAGCTTTGTTGATGCCAGGTTTTTAGAACATAGTTTACTCTGAAAGGAAGTGAGATATTTCTCTTTAGTAGACCTGCAACTCCTCACTGATGCAACCCTGTGATAGCTGAAAAACCTAATATTTATTTTTTTCTAAAAAAAGGTTAAGCTTCTGCAAGCAGCTCTCTCAACTAGAACTCACCATAAAAATAAACTCCAAAATGCAGTGATCAGAAAACACTGCAGATATAATTTCTCTCTTTTTTTTTTTTTGTATTCTTCATGTATGTTCCACAACTTGAGACCAGAAATTTGATACCAAAGCTTTCTTTCCAATAATAAGCAATCCTGTAGCAACAGTGGGAATAAATTTCATAATTTCTGTTTGTCTTTCATGTGAGACTTTCGCTTCAAGGCACAAAAAGATTTAGCAGTGGACTAGACAAAACAGGACATAACATTTCAGTTTAGGGAGTCAAAGGTTGTACTACAGCTCTTATTTTGTGTCTGAAGCAAATGAAACCAAAATTTGAATAATATTAAAGTCTTCCATTTACAAATGCACAGTATATTAAATTCTCTGAACCTTTTTTTGGTGTTTTTTTCCTACTTCCTTTAAAATAATTTATTATACTTACAATTGGTTTCAATATTTAGTAATTTCAGTCAAATAACACAATATCAGCTGATAATCAATAAGGAGTATCATTATCAAATAGCCACTGTTTTAGTAATTTTTATGTGGAAGTTGATTCAAATTGTGTTCATGTCAAAGAAATAACAGGTATAGAAGGGTCTAATAAGTTAAAATTAAAATGGTATAAGTTTGAAAAATGGTGTAATTTAAGTGCAACATACTGTAAAACAATTTGGTAAATATCTAACACAGAACCTTATGCCTCTCCAACCCAAATTACTGTGTTGCCTCTCTCAACTTCGGTGATTTCACAATTTAACTTATTGAGCCGTCCATCCAGGATAAATAGAGATTCCTTGGAAGGGGTCATGAGATACTGACCAAAAAGGCCACTGTCTTTTATAAGACGGTTCTTACTGTTCCAAGGCCATTCGTCTGCCTTGATTGGCTCCTTCAGACTCTTCACCATCTTAACCTTGCCAGAGGAGAGCTCCATGAAGAGAACATCAGTCTGTGTGCTGGAGCTACAGTAGACATTGTATTGATGAGCTTCAGTGAATGATGGCTGAAAAGCTACATCAGATATGTGCAAGTTAGTGTGAATGTCAAATGCATCCTGTATTTCTCCTCTCATCGTTATGGACTGGATCCTCATGAGACCTTTCGCATCATCAATGCTGACAAGGTAGTGTCCATCTGGAGAGATATGTGGTGTGCCTGTAACGTCGCCATTGTATCCGATCACGGAATCAGTAACGCTATCCACTATAAGCTGTGGTAGGACAGCCCCAGTGGTATCAGGCTTACAGCAGATAAAAAGGTAACCTCCAAGGTGTGTATAAGCCAGTGACTGAGGAATGCAATTATAATCCTTTAAACTAATTGTCTTGATGTACGACATCGTTTCTAGATCAATTTTCTGCAGCATGGGCTCATCCTTATGAAGAATATATCCAAACCTGAAAGGAAAAGCACAAAACCAAAGAAAGTCAGAGCTACTGTGTGCATTATATAAGAATGGAGAAAGCCACTATAAGCAAAGGAGATGAGTTAATATGTGCAGCAGTGTATTGCTATACATATATATATTTCTCAGCTTCAGATGTTTCAAATATTAAGCAGTCTATAATATTTAATTTTCAGTGTTTTGTAATTTAGAGAGCATCAAATAGAATGCCTAAAAACCATTTATGTCATTAATGGATAAAGTTCTTCTTTCCTATTGATATAGGGGAAAAGATAAACAATACTCTTAGCATATCTATTCACTTCTAACTTTTACAAAAGCCAGGAAGGAGAAGAAGATTAAATATCAATAGATAGTACATCCAACATATTTGAATTCACTTCATACAGTTCTTCAACTTTCTTGGGAACATCAGTTTAACCCAGCACTCATTGTTATTCAGATTATTATCTGAATCTTCCTCATTTTAACTGAGTAGAAATGAATATCATAAAAGGATTTAGGTTTATGCCTCCTAACTATCCAAGCACCATATTCCTTACAATTTAAATGACTCTTTATGTTTTTCTTTCACTGAACATGAATAAGATGGTTAAACTTTAAAATCCTAGACCTGATTGTTTATAACCTTTTAAAGATAAACTATATGACTATTCTTTAATGTTAATGTATAAGTTCTATTGCACAATCATTTGGCTATATCTCTATGCAAAAAAATGTACATCTAAATATTATGGAGTCACGCATATAAGTTTTGCTTATCTATGTAGCTTTCACAGCACTTTTACCAAAAAGCTGTTTTCCTTTGGCACATTTCTTGACATTTTCCTGTGAATCTTTGATTCTATGAAGTTGTATACCTGTATATATATAATCTAAAAGCAGCTTTCACATCCTGTTCATATAAAGCTCTATGACAGATGGAATATTCCAACAATTGCATTGACAATAACACAAAATTTTCAGCCTATACTTGCAACCCCAGTATATTTACTAATCAGTGAACCACCAAAGCAACAGGTAAAAAAGGTTTTAGGACATTGTTCCGTCAGTTCCTCCATTTGCACAGAATTACATTTGCACTTCCTACTGAATTGATGTAAGAACATTTTTAATTTTAGCCTCATCTTCTGAAGTCCTCTCGTACTGCTTCAGCATCATAGAAGCACAGAACTACAGAATTATTTCTACTGGAATGGACCTCAGGATTTCATTCGGTCCAAACACTGACCAAGGAAGTACCAGTGTGAATCAGACTGCCCACAATTACAAGTTGAGCTGATTGTGAGATCATTTTTGTCTTTGAGAAGTGTCTTTCATAAGTGTCAGCCACTTATATGTAATCTGAACTCAATCATCTTGGTTAGAAAAAGTGAGCCTTTTTGAAAGTTACATCAAAATAACTTGACAATTACTTTTATTTTTCTATTCATTAGGTCTGCTGTTCTGTCACAGAGAAAGACTAGGATCATCAGGCAGAAATTGATTTTAGCTTTTTTGGCCATCTAATATCCTTTTCTTAATATTTTCGGGTAACTATAAAGTCATTGATTCCTGATTCTATCATTAATTAGTAAGCATTTCTCAGTTATAAGGAACAGACTTGTGTTGTATTATGTACAAAATCATCCTGTAAGAGAAAAGGTTAAATAACAAACAACACTGATATTTCTCCATGTTAAGTAACTGATGTTACACACATGAGCAGTGGCTACAAAAGGACAAGATAATTGTCTTATTGATTCTTTTACATAACATCCTCCATTGTAGAGCAATAATCAATGAATTATCCATGGCCCTTCACAATAGGAAAAAGGGAAAATATCTAATTTTAGGTCATTATGATGACATAACTTTATTTTCAGCTATTATATTAGTATTTAATCTATTTTAATGTAAGTACACAGCACAAACATTTTTTGCTTTAATTACTTTTTATCTCAATTTCAGTAGCAAACACACAAAGTTTTTTGCTTTTGAGTTTGGTAGGCTGACTTTTGTTTTGAAAATGTTTTTCTCTTTCAGTGTATCAATATATAGTAATGGCGAAAATTAGGAAGCCTTATTTCAAAGAGAAAGAAATGGCTCTCACAGAGTTGTTTTTAGCTAACGTAGGCACTAAAACACAGACTTATATCCAAGTGAAATTTTCCCATATACAAAAACATAAAGAAAATCAAAACTGTGATATTGAAAATCCCATCAGGCATCTTCTACATGATTAAATATATATATATATTTTTGAAAGTTTGGCCTATTGTTTTCAGAAACTGTATTAAACATAGTTATAAATTGTTTTCTTCAATAAATCAGTAATTTAAAAATTTAATATATTTTACACATTTTATTGTATATATGTGTCCTTCATATTTCATGGTACCTTAACTAAGAAAAAGGACCTAAAATTTCACTGTATGTTTTGGGTTGCATTCTACTCTCTATCCCACGTGAGAAGGAATACAAGTAATTAAAAAAAAAAATTAAAAAAATGAAATAATGAATTTTAAACCATTTTCTACCACAAAACAAATTTAAGAATCTAAATAAATACATTTTAAATTGGTGAAGCCCTAAAACGATTGATTTAATTATCATATGTGAATTGGACAAGCAAGAAAAAGAAATCTTTATGCTGCCTGCCAACTTTCTTTTTTTTTTAAAGATTATTCCAGCTTGTAAAAATGACCCTTTTTCTGAACTAAAATACAAATGTAAAACAAGATTAGCATCAATTATCTAAATCAGCAAATCTTGTTGATTTAAATTGTGATTAAATGAAGGATTTAAATCAATTTGATTCAAAGAAATCCACCTTGCTTATGATTATTTGATTAAGCAATCTTAATGATCAATTTATGTGACATTTTTGCATTCAAATGGTATTGATTTCAAGAGGAGCATATAATTTATTAATCTTTGCTTCTCAAATACTATTCCCAGCGTATATGTTTTTTATATGTACACTCAGCTTATGCCAACTTTGATTGCATAAACCCCTTGATTACTGGAACTGAATGTGGTCTCTGAAGTTAAAGGTCACGTACACTTTCCCTAAGGGTAACATCAGTAGAAGGTGGTGTCACACTTGATATCTACCTTTCCCCATGGAGGAGGATGCAGCCATTGTTTTGTTCATCAGCTTCTCTTTACCTGGTGGTACCTTCTGCCAGACAAATCCCCTAAACTCTGCCAGTTAAGAAGTTTGAATAAGCATTCCACAATGCATGCCATTAAGATGAATTTAGTTACTGTGGAATCATTTAAGTGCTTTAAATGTTTTTTGTTGAATAACCTAGTTGGTGTGAATGAAATTGTTTAGGAGCCACAGAAGAATGCACGCATAAAACTTCCCACTACCACAGGCAGACTTTTTAAAAAAGGATGTTTGTCCACAGCAAGGGACTCCAGATCCCCACAGGTAATCACATCCTAGATGTAGACCTAATCAGCAAATAAATCAGCTGATAACCTATCCAGTCTCAAGCATTTTAATCACAACTTCCCTAAGCATTCTAGCTTCTTGTGCAGCCCTATCTCTTTGTAGCATTTAGTTCACAGTTCAAAAAGCCACAAGTAAGAAGCTTAAAGTATCTTGAGCAGATTGTTCCTGCAATGTAAACAGTGGCTTCAGCTCTGGTAATTGAATTTAATTGAAACTGGCTTCAAGATTCTAACCATCTTATCCTGATGCTGCATTTATTGCACTTAGGAGGTCTACTGCCCCTTGCCCTGAAGCTATTAAGAAACGTGATTTTATATGCTGCAGCAGCTAAACATATGTATTCTGATAATCAGTTATACCCAAATACCCATTTACAATGTATATTACTTTTAAAGTGTGAAAAGAGCAGTTGAATATAATTTTTCTTTTTCTGTGATTGTTTATTTCCAACTTTGTACACTTAAAATTGTTTACAGCTATACGTGCTATGAGTTGCTTTCTACTTTTTTCTGAGTTGAAAACAGACGTTTATAAGATATGCTCTCCCTTCCTTCCTTAAAGTATTATATATTCTCTACCCCTGAAAAAATATAATTCTACTTTCTTGTAACGTTAACACACAAAAGATTTTTTGTTTTATAATGGTTTTTAGTTCAAGCTTTAAAAAGTCCCTACTTTGGACAAAGATGTAAGGTTAGCCCAGAAGGTAATGTTTTTGGAGCTGACTACACCAGCAGAACAGCTATGTGAGCAGAATATTACATTGAACTTAAGTAGCAGTTTCTACTTTACAAAGCACTGTACAGGTATTAGCGCAAGTAAAGAAAGCTGAATGACCGGCCTAAGGCTATATAATGATCCACTGACAAAGTCGGAGTGAAAATACGGGTTATCTAAGGCCCTGCATGGTTTCTAACCTACAGGCTACCATCACAACGGAGTTCCTAAAAAGACAGATGTAAGAAAGTACCTACAACAAAAATATATAATTTTGAATAAGAGCGTAGGAAATCAATCTGTTAAAATAATATTTTTGAATATTAAAAATAGACAGAACTTCAGACTTGAGTGGGTGAGAAGGCCCAAAGTGGAAAGCTGGTAAATCTTCATGAAGGATCTACCCTTCCCAAAACCACAAGTATGGCTGCCCTAAAGGAATTTATTACAACTAATAGGATTTTATCAATACTATTGTTAAAACAATTCTTTCTTGGCTGTCATACTGCCTGTAACATTTCAGTGCTCCAATTAAAATTCAGTAAAGCTGGACAGAAGTGTAAATACCCAAACAGCCCAAAAATACAGATAAAAAGAAGTGGGGGAAAAAATCATTTCAGAGCTGCCAGTCTTCTTGGATGTGAAAGGATTTGGCAAGCTGTGTGTTTGATATGTTTGTCTGCCTGGCTCAGTGAGAGCTGTGTGGCTGGAGTTTTGAGAAGCTGAACAAATTATGAGAGTTCTGTTCATGTGCCTGTGAGGTTTGTATGACTGATTCTTAGTCTCCTAGAATTGCTAGGAAGAGGCGTTAGGATGGAAAAAGTAATGAAGTTCTGGAGGGAAGATACAGAAGGGAAAGCGGGAAGTGAGCAAAACTGACAAGGAAAGCTAAGGATTCCATGTCTGGTAGAGTTAAAAAAATAAAACACCAAAGAATGAGAAAATATACTTTTGATACCTAAAGATGAGATTAGTACTTTCCAAGCCACTAGCAACTGAGGAAGGTGATAAACAGGTGTTTTATAGGAGCATATAGCTGTCAGGTTAGATAACTTCTTCCTAATAATTTTGAAACAGTTGACTAGCTCTTAACATCTTAATAAATCTCACAATAGAAGGAAAATTTTGAAAGTCTAAAAAAAAAAAAAAAGATTGTTGAAATATTCATAAGACAAAGCCACGTAACCCAACTATGCTGAATAGCTTGATGGATATCCAAGGGAAATAATAAAATAGATGATATGAGAATGAACTACAGAAAATTGTGAATATAATGCAGTCAACACGGGTTTATGAAAAAATAAAATTTGTCAGAAAAACCTAATTTAATTTTTTTATTAGAAAACCCTCTGAAGGTAACTGAATATCAGGATGGCATACCTTTCTTGGAATAAAAACTGGTGCCTGAAGGGAAAATAATTTATTTGCAATAAAATGTAGTTGTCAATGCAGAATCACCATTTTGCAAGGAACTTTTGCTTCTGCTTGGTACAGTGATACTTCACAAAATTTTCACCGATGATTTCAAAGTAAATACGTTTCCATGACACTAAGGATGCAAATAGTGATAGAAAAATCATTATAATAGTTAGTTGCTCCTTTAAGCAAATGTGTTCAAAGGCAGCCAAGGGTAAAGCTGAGCTACCTGATGTATGAATGAGGAATGCAGGACATGCACATACAATAATATCCTAAAAAGTAGTGACTAGGAAAGGATTTAAGGATCACAGCAGACATGCAGGTCAATATGAAATCTGAGTCTAATGAGTCAAAAAACTGAAGACCCAAAAGCTCTTGTAAAGTCCTTGGAGGTATTTACAGAGAGAGTGAGTAAGAACAATGCAACAGACATATCTGTATTCTACTTTGGGGAGACAAGACTAAGAATACTTTCTGTTGTTTCATTTCTGCCCTTTCAAAATGGAATATTAAAAAAATAGGGGCAAGGAAAAGTCTAAAAATTATTAGAGGAATGAAGAGAATTATTTTGTGCAAAAGTCTGTGTCTGGATTGCAGACTGAAACCAGATAAATTTAAATTAGCAATAGGAAATTTTTTCTAACAATTTGGACAATAAACCATTGTAACAAACTGCCAGAGAGGTGACGAATTTCCTGTGGTGAGAATCTCTGGGTAAAGACTACGCCAATATCTACTATCAAATAGATGTAGAGCAGAAATATCAGATTTATTATCTGAATCTCTTGACTGTTTGAAATATTTGAAATCTATATTATAGACAGAAAGACAAAATGTCCTCGTGGTCTCTTCTAGCTTGTGATTAGATGAAGCACCAATTTTTTGGCTTAGTTCATACAGTCAAAATTGCATAGGTATGGTAGATTTTAATCTTATACTGCTCGTTCATTTGATGCTGAGAATTTAAGAAGTAGCCAAGCGTTTCAAATCTAATGAAATAATTGTGATTTGACACAATACGTTACCTCACAGACACATACACACACACAAGTAGTATGCAGAGGAATCTGTCTTTCTGCAGGCCTGAGGTTGTTATGCCACTTTCCCATCCACTGTATAGAAAAGAGCTGTTTTTTAAAACTTATCTTACACTTTTTCTGATCTTAATCAATGGTGAATTTCACACATTTACCAATAATTTTTACAAATCCTGATCTTTCATACACATACACACATATTTTTAAAACAAACAGATCCCCTTGACAACAGATTGGTTTCTAAATTCAGGGATTTTATGAATTGCTTGTAATGTTACAACTATACCACTGTAACAGTTATAATTTCACTTGGGATGAAAGATGTTCTAAGGCTGGAATAGTCATTCTTTTGAAGTTTGTTGATCCAAATGTAGATCATAGTGGGATAAGTTGGAGGAACAGTGATAGATCATGGAAACTATCTTCAAAACAGTTACTTATTTACACACAGCAGTTGCAAATAAATTTTAGCCTACTGTCCAATAACCTAATTGCTGCCTTCTAACCAATAGTTGAATCTGTCTGTACTTTCCTTCTGTGTAGCATTAAGAACCTTCTCAGAATGCCAGTGTCAGATTATTAACTCTGCTGTCACAACCAGATTGGCCTTCATCTTTCTAACTAAGAGGTAGGAGCAACTGTAAAAAAAAAGTAGTACTTAGCAAATTTGTCAGAAAACAGTATTGCAAGTCACCAAAGTGAGAGTTTTGGACTGCACAGGTTAGTAGTTTGGGGAATGTAAAAAAGTTGCATGTAATAAAGAAGGATAAGAAAATGTCCTTCAGTGGTGTCTATAGACCCAGGAAAATAGGGACATTTCACAAAATTGGTGTTAGTAAGAGTTTTGTGTGAGGTCTCAGTAAACAAATCACTAAGTGCATGTGCTGAGCTTTCACTATCCTAAGATATATTTTTCCATTCAAAATAAAGCAAAGTTATTAAATCTGAGTAAAGAAGTGTGCACTACTACTCTGTCTTCTATAGACAGCTGAACTCAACTTCAATTTAGCATAATATTGTAACTTTCCAAAGCACTTCGCTATCTAAAAGGACTAGAAAAGTACAGCCATTCATAATCATGTGATGAAATTGTGCCTGTCACCTATATGCAGCTAGACTGTTTTTTATGATTAGGCTGTTGGAAAACAACAAGTTGAGGGTACCTTCACTTTTCCTGAATGTTTTATAGATAGTTGATGGAATATTTAATGCAAGGTTTCCTCTCATATAGATAGATATGTAGAGCCATCCTAACTGTTCATTAATCCTTGATTAATATTTATGAGAATCTCAACCCTCATGTCTCTTCTATGCAGTGAAATCATGCATAATATCAGACAGCACATGAAGGTGTTTGTCACAGTGCATATTGGAATCCTGTGTAACGTAAGCCTGCCAGACATGAGAGCAAATCTTCACATTTCCAATAACTTATTTTACCGTTAGTGCAAGTGGGAATCTTTAGACTGGGGGCATATCACTCTAAGTGGAGTAAATGCTAGAATTGTTCAAATGTGTGATTGTTTCTTTCTTCACCTCTTCCATATGAATAAAGATTTTAATCCTGTATTTTCAACCATATGTTATGACAAACATTTAAGAGAACTAAGAATAATAATACTTAGCAACTCTACAGCACTTTCTGTAAGAGTAGCATAATGGATTTGGCTGGGATGAAATTAATTTTTATCATACCCACCTGTATGGTGCTGTAAATTTGTGAAAAAAGTGTTGATAACCCACTAACATTTAAGGTACTGTTGAGCATTGTTGGCACAGAATCATGGCTTTCTCTGTTTCTTACTCTGTCTTCCCCACAAGTAGGCTGGGGATTTGGAAGAGGTTGGGAGGTGACACAGCTGGGTACCCAAGGGATATTCCAAGCCATGTAACATTATGTTCAACCATAAAACTTCTTCCAAAGTAGCTGCTGCTCTGTGAGGTGGGGGCTCAACTGCTGGCCGGGGACAACCCACAACAGGGAATCATTAGTTTTCCGTAATGAGCTTTAAAGTACCCAGACAAAGGGAAACTGAGGTAACTAAAATTTACTTGCCCAAACCAATCTAAAAGAGATAGGAAAAATATCCTAAGGGGTGTTAAATGCAAAATGAAGAAGAAAAAAAAAAAGTGCAGCTCATATGGATGACTGCCTTATTTTTCTAATTTTAATGAAAAAACACACCCACATACTCACGAGTAGCACAATTACAATGATGAAATTAATAACAGGTTATAAATTATTACTTCTGTTATTATCTCACAAAACAGATTCAAGGGCAGACTTTTTAAGTGTTTTTAAAGTGTGCCTAGTGTATTTAAAATATGGGATTTTATTCCTAGTTTTATAGAACTGTAAGCTTGTATGTAACACAAAAAAAAAAGAAAAAAAAAAAAGTAAACCCCAAAGAGTAAAGAAATTGCATCATTCTTTTCCCATAATAGTTATCATAATTACAGCTATCCTATTTCCCTAACTACAAAACTAACTGCCAAACTATTAACCTGAAAACTGTCATTGCCAAGCTGACAAAGTAATCCATACAGTAAATCAGACTAATGCTCTACCAAAACTACTCCTTTCTCTCTCACCAGAGTATCAAATGTCTCAGACTAGGGGAAATCTTTCAGCAAGTTTCCACTTGCGCTCACAGGAACTTGCCATCACTGCGAAGTAATTTATGACATGAGGCACCAATATCAAACTCATATTTTAAAAGGTATTAATTTTTGAAAACTTAGCACGTAATATTGTTATACATCCATGTTGCCTGTTTCTGCAAGTCTTACTCTCCTCTATTTTCATATCCAAATTACACATTTTTTTTCTCCTCACGAAATTTCCATTCCCTTAAGTTCCACTGTTTGTGGCAGGTATAAAGTGTAAAAACAAATTTTCTTTTCCTTATGTTCTCTACAACTTTCATTTTAAAAAAATGTGAAAGTGCAGATTATCACAGCACAACAGGATTTATATAGCTGTTTCCCTTTCACTGTCCAGAATAAATTATTCCATCACAGTCCTTTAAGGGGGGGTGAGCTACTTTCAAACCAAATTAAAACATCCCATTATTATAGAAAAATAGGTTATTATGGCTTTGAAAAAGTATTGTTGGTTTTATACAAAATTCCTGTCAAGTTCTTTATCAAGTCTTTTCAGACTAAGTAGCTTCGACTATTGCTAGCTCAATGAGAATATTTTGCTTTTGAGGAATGAATATATTTTTCCTCTCAAATATCTTACTGTTCTTATATATCCGTTACATCATTGCTCTTTCTATCCATACTAAAAATACTTTGAATGTCATTAAACAATTTAAAATGTGTACAGCTTCCCGCTCTGTTTTTTTGTGGGTTTGTTCCCTGAAAAGAAGCTAGATTTCAACACATTAATTACAAAATGTATTGCAAAAATATCAATAGAATGTGTTATGTATTAGTAGTGGTAAGTGAACCTGAAAGACAGAAATTTGGCTGAAATCTTTAGTGACTCTCCCAGTTCTGTGGGAGGTTTCCTGGTTACAGGATGTCACAATTACGTGCACAACTCCCCACTACTACCAAGGTAAATTTTTTCCTGTTTTCTAGTATTGAGAAAAGGTTTAGTAAGAATCTTATTCCTATAAGTTCAGTAATTATTACCTGAACTTCTGCACTGCACTGCACCACAGTGCAACATTCTAATAATATCCATTTCTATAGCTGAAAAGGTTTGCCATAGTTTTCAAACCAAAATACATACCCATTGCACAAAGAGATTATATATTGTCAAGCCTTTTCCAATTTCAGTTGATATTGTCACAGGGCAAACACTCATCTTGGGAGTTGGTGTATTGCACACTGACAAGGATTTTGCTACCATTTTGTTATGACTGTGTATAGGTATGGAGCAAAAGATCCTTAAGCATCTGACAATTCCCCTGTCATCAGACCCTTCTTCTGTCATATAAATCCTACAGCACAAAGGGAGGGATAAGAGGGAAAAATACTCACACTGATTTCAGTGCTGAAACTGCACTCCCACATACCTGCAGTTTATTTACTTCTAGTCTGAAGAGTTTTAATGGAGGTGTGTATTATTTGATGTAAAAAGAGCATGTGTTACAAAACACAAACATGCATACCTGCGTATGCGTATATATAGCAAGTATAATACCTCAACCTGCAGTTGAAGTGCAGGGAAAAAACATGTACTAGGGCATCCTTACTTTGTTTTTACTTCTAATACCAGAAGTGGAAGAGTAAAAATCATTTTTGTTTCTGTATTATGGGCTTGACTCCTAAGGTTCCAAATGTTTCACTGCTCCTCTCTACACAATCCTGTATCTTCCAAAGTTGCCTCTGAGGTGCCCACTGATGCTGTTTGAGGTCAAATGGTAGTACCCTTAAAAGCAATGACCTTTCCTTGTCCTCTCAAGGAAGAAGCATGCTCTCTCTTCTTAGGATTAAACATAAACATTTTCCTGACACAGATGATGAATTGGAGAGTTGAATGCCTGTATATCAGTATCATACATAATTTAGGACAACAGTGCTAGATCTCAAGCCACACAGAGTTGAATTTTGGGTGGTTCTGATAAGGATTTCAAGTAATACACCTTAAAATGAAAAAAAAGGTGCACTTTAGATTAAAACAATACATCCTGTAACTGCATTTCTTCCAGAGTGCATAAACATACCAATTTGTTTATATTTACATCCTTACTTCTTGGAAATAAGAAAAAATGTATTTCTGCAGTCCTATTTAAACACAGCTGCTTCCCTCCTCTTTGATCATATCCACAGTCAATTAGGAGGTTGAAGAATCTCTCTTTTGAATGTACAGCCTCACCACAACTCCTCACTACGAAAATAATTCTCTACAGATAGTATTTCTTTACTGTAGACACCTACATTTCTATGCATAACTATGCATGTCTGCATATGAGCTAAACATCTACGTTGCTATTTTTGACAGCAGAAATCTAGTCCATACAGTCAAGAGAGTCCAAAGAGTTTGCTAAGATGACCAGTACTAGAGGCCTGTAGGAGGCGAGAAAAATTGCCTTCTGAACTCTACTATCTGTATAGACTAGATCGCCATTATAGGAGAAGACAGACAGCTTACACCCATGGAGACACTGTATTTTCACACCTAAATCTAGGTGCCTACAGTCTGAACCGTGCACTCACCATAAGCATCCTATCAGCATGAAAACATAGAAATCAAATATAGTCCTATAAAACTTTGCATAATTTGGAAAATTGAAGGTTAAATGACTGACAATATATCAGGATGTGACTAAGAGCTACAATTATGTTTGAAATGTGATAGGCTGTTTCTCTGAGTCATTATAATAAGTTCAGGTATCATATAGCTGTAAAGGCTATTAAAGTTGCCCTTTGTGGTCAGAAATTAAAATGAAAGCTTAGAGGAACAGCTAGCACTACCACAAGTGCCTGGATAGAGAGAAGAATGTTACATAAGTCTCCATGCAAAACAGCCCTAAAAGCAGAGAGGTCCCTCCCAGAATTTCCAGGGATTTCTGGTTTTCACAGGTCTCAACAGAAAACTATTCATTTACTTAATTTTCCACAAAAAGTGTATTTTTTCAACTTTAACAATCAACTTCAGTATTTTTTCAAGTCTAGGGAGTCAACAGACAAATAAAAACTCTTCAGAGTCTGCCTCTCATTTTTAACTTTTAGGGTTTTGCAGAGCTCTAAGAAGTGCATGCAAATCTGAAATATGAATTTTACAAAAGCAACTTTGTTTATCACAGTATCTTAGTAAACTACATTTTCAGGTCACTATTAAAATATTTGAAGTAGTCTGTTAGAACTAACACCATAGCTACTGCAAAATGTCAAGATGGAATCATATTTGGAGACTGAATTTGCATTTTTCAAGAAATACTAAATATAATGGAATATGGCTACTAACCATACTAACCAATTTTAAAAGTTTAGGAAATTTTCTGTTTTTCCAAGAATATTTTTAAGTGTTTTTTGGACAGAAACTATAAAAGCTGTGCAAGAGAATTTTACACTGCCTATGTTAGACAATTTTTCCCATTCTAAAGCATGGGTCCCACATGGATAATACAGGAACAAATTCAAGTCTACTGAGGCACTATTACTTGAATTCACTATACCACATTTAGGCCCAAACTGTCTTACCTTTATGTATTGTCTTTATAATACAGTGAGATGTATATTAGGTTATTGTGCAAAGCATACTAAAGCAAAGGTCACAAGAGAAAAAAATCATGAAGAAACTCAAGGCAGGACTTAGAGCAGTCGTGTATGAACAAAGTTTATATTCACATGCTGCATTTGAAAACCTTTCAATTCTTCCTGTAACTATGCTACATCTCCAGCAGTTCTTCAAACTCAAGGATAAGACTGAGACCTGTATCTACAAAAATTAATGAAGACACAGTCTTACTTTGATGGGAACCTCTAGCCAATCAAACTATGAATTAATAATTAACCATATATTCCATACAAAGTGCCAAAATCATGTGAATTTTAACATTGCTTCTTCAAAATTGTTTTTGCAAGGTATCATCTTTTCCACCCTGCAGACAGAGCAAGTTATTTTGCATCTCCTATGCACAAAGACTAGCAAGATGCTAGTGTGGAGCTGCCAACAAGCAGCAAATTATCAACCTGCCTGCCATTATGCTATTTCCTTTCTTTAGACAGTTCATATATATTGCTTACTGTTGCAACTACATTCACCATAAAAGGGGAAATACCTAAGTACTGGTTAAAAAGACAAAACAGAGGAAAGCCTAGGAAAATCTTACCTCAAAATAAGGATGCATCTAATTTTACTTTTTTAAAAAATGAATATATTAATATAAAACTGTATTTATTCTTGAGTTCAGGAAGATCAACAGTATAGAAGATGATGATAGCGATGTAAAAAGTGAAGACCTCTTTCCTTTCAGTTTTTGGCTCTACACCCACAGATTACCCTCATGAAGTCAGCAGACAATTTTAAAAATCTGAAATCAAACACTTCAGGAATATTACGTTTGCAAAACCAGAAAGCAAACAAAAGTATTTAAATGGGCGACAATCAAAATTTTCTGTGCAAGAAGCAAACAGCAGTATTGTTGTACAAAAGAGAAATTTTATAACCTGAATAATTTAATTCAAGGAAAAAAAAACCAGAAAACATTATCTACTTTATCCTGAGTGAATAAAAATTGTGCTTAAAGCCACTCTACATTCTATGCATTAGACTTTTTTTTTCAAAATTATGCAAAAAGTCAACCCAGGAAGATAAAAATCTATTTTTACAAAATTTTATCGAATCTGCCAACCAAGAGTTTTCTGGGACTCAAAAGTAAATGCCATTAACTGTCTAAGAACAGTGTCTTAGGTGTTCAGAGTCCACCATGGTCCTATAAAGAGCTTCTAATCTGCCAACATGGGAAACTACTACCATTTAAACAAAATTCTGAAATAGAAGTATGTTATATACAAATATTTTTTCTCTTGAAATGAAGTTATCCACAGTAGCTCTGGAGAAGGAAATATTAACAATTAAAGAAACGAAAAAAGGAAAATTTCTGTAAGAACTTAGCTGTATAGCTCAATTGCCATCACTGCTATGTTGTGGTTTCGCCACCAGCACAACCAAGGATTTTCTAAGAACTTAACATACTTAACATACAACACTGCAACGATTATTTACTTTGTTAAGATTACTCTTCAATTTATACTCATACACAGGTGATTCGGAGGAAGACTGCTCACACTGGTTTATTTTACTTCAGATACCTTGCATTCATGCCATTCAAATCATCACAAAATTATTTTTTCTTACTTAAAGTGATTTTAAAATACACAACTTTTTATTGTCATCTTCTATTACAATTACTGTAGTAAAATGCAAAAATAAAATATTTACCTCTAAATAAACCCCACATTTTTAATTTTGGAAGTGTTTCTGATTTCAAAAACTGAGCACTGCAAGGGCATAACAGTTTTCTTCTCAGGACTTACAAAACTATTGTTGCCTAGAATAGTCCATTTCTGGCAGGTTGCTCAGAAAAGACCATTTTTTAAAATTTCTTCAATTTAAACCTGGTTGTTGGATGATAACAAAAGGCTAAGTTGATCTTACCCAACAGGTATGGCTCATCAGGACAAACAGAGCCTTTCTTTTGGGTACTATAAAAATTTTTAAGCTTCTAAGTTTGTTTTCCTAATTTTGTTCCTGATGCTCGTTACAACATGAAGAACACTTACTTCATATAACACTTATTTCATACACTCACTTTGGCATGAGAAAAGGCTTTTTTCCTCCCTCCTTAGTATTTGCATGTAACAGCATTAAGCGCAAAGAATCTCCCTATCCAAGGAGATTTTCTTGGAGAAAATCTTGATAAGTCTATTTAAGTGTCTATATGTGTGAATATATACATTCACACACACAACTGTAAAATATTTCTGCCTTCTTTACCTTTTCGGTTCTTGCAATTATTATAAATGAAACATTTAAAAGTGGCACTTAAAAAAATAACATTTCCAGCAATATTGTATGACTGTGATAATGTACCTGGGAAGTAGTAAGTAAGTAGTAAGTCTTAAGAACCAGGAGTCAGAAAGAATTGGTAAAAAGAAAATTAAAACTCACAGAACAGGAAGGTTGTGGGGCTACTCTTCTGGAAAATGAGTAATTTTAGTGTAAAACAAGATCATCGCTATCAGTTCTGTCAGATGATTTAAAAGGTCATTTCTGATGAAAACCACAATTTGACACCAGGGCTAATTTTTGGAAAATATTGACCATTTTGTTATACTCCTTCTTGGGGAGTAGTTCTGGGTTTTGAAAATTTTGTGTTTCTGAGTTCTTACAGACTTGAACATTAAATATCTCATCTGTACCTCTCCAATTAGAAGAAAAAACTACAAAATAACAGATCTATAAAATAACAGATATTCTTTGCAATTTATAACACATGTTAGATGAAAGAAGAACATTAATATATAGATATCATTTGCCTTCATTAAAATCAATAGTATTTTTAATCGTCATTGCAGATGTGGATTAAGGAATACCTTTTTAAGATAAATAATAGATGCCAGCAGAGATGCAACCCATCATTAGTAATAATAATGATACAAATAAATATCTGTCTTCATAGATTAATTCAGAAAGGAACTTAATATTCAATTGTAAGGTGTGTGAAACATTTTAGATCTATGGGAACAGATGGTCTTAGTAATGATAAAATTGCTGATTAGATTCCAAAATATATTGAAATAGAATAGCGAAGGACACCAAAAAGGCTCAGAGCAAAAGAAAAAGACCTGCTGTGCTATACAGAGCGGATAGCAACTGCTGAACACCACCTGAGAGATCTGAATGAAATGGAAGTGACCCTTATAAGTATTCCAGGATTTCAGAGATTGATATTCACATATTTGTTCTGAAGATTTTACTCTTTTTTGATATTGCTTTTCATCTACTTCATAGAAGTGAACATGGTTTCTCTATTTCCATTCTCAGTTGGGGAGTTCAGTGTAGAGAGGATTAAGTAGGATGGCTGAGACTCCACAATGATGGCCAAACATACTCAAATGATTATTTCTTTCTCTCTTTCTTTTACTCTCTCAGCACATACTGACCATTATTTTGAAAAATAAGAATATCAACGACTTCAAGACAGCCATGGGAAGGGAAGAAATATTTCCACAAGGGCTTGATGGAATCTTGACAACTACTATTTCCCTAGAATAAAGGGATCTCTTCAAATTAAGCTTTGTACTCAGAGCTTGAATAGAAAAAAACAAATAAATCCATTCCTAGGTAATAAGCAACAGAGATAGGAATGAATATTATAAAATAAATAGTTTTTGAGCATTAGTAAGCTTTCAGTTTCCAAATTTATTCTACATCATATTTAATAAGATTAGCTCTGGACTAAAAAATGAACACCACAAATTTAATACTGCTAAGAAAAAGCAAATGACATTGTAAGTGTCATCAAGAAAAACCTCGCTGTTATTGTGACAGTTTTCACTTGGGTGGAAAAATCCCAAGTGATACAATCTTTCAAGCATTATTTGTGGGAAAGACTATGCAAGTTGTGTTCTGTAACTCATCTGGATAAATCATGTAAGTGCTTACAAGGGAAAAGCAAAAATCTCTTAACTGATTTCTCAATTTCATAACAAAAATAGTATACTCCCTAAAATACTTTTAAAAATATATTAACATATTCTATGTATTTTTTTTCTTTTTATTTTATTACTATTTCACTTTAAGATTTTATTTGCAGAGCATTTAAAATATATCTCACTAGGGATCCAAGGAAGGAAACAGACTGTCATTCCAAATTTATATTAGAGAATATGTTGAAATGACCCATGCATAAAGAGCTACAAAGAAAATTCCCCCACAGCTGGCCAGGTACTATGGTGGCTTCTTCAGGTGGTTTTTTTTTAGATCTTGTGGGAAGAGCTGACTTGTTTTAACATGTTGCACAGAGCTCATGACTTCTGGCTCACATTTAGTGCACATTTGCACAGTGTAGAGATTAATCCTGAATTTTCAGGGTACTGGTAATGCAGCAATCTAATTTTCTGAGGTCTCTCTTGTGGAGCACTTGAAAATGTGTATATAAAATGCACTTTATAATTATTGCAAAATTTTTGTCCCATGATAACAGTGCTGACAAGAAATAAACCCAGAAATTTTAGGACAAAAGGAAACACTTTTTCTACACTTTTAGAATCTAGGAATGTTCATGTTATATCATAAAGGTGCCCACACAGTAAAAATCTATTTTTAGTGTTGGCAGCAAATGTATTTTTCTTTCTTGTACCTTCTAGGGAAGGAGAGCTAGCAATTCAATAAAAAAACGCCCTCACTTCATTTTTAAAGCAATAAAAGTCAAATAAAGGGCTAGCTATATGGACACAGCAAACAAAAGACATTCTAAAGATGCTCCTAAATGTCAGTACAAGGTAGGATAGGATTAAGAGGATCTGGCACTTCAGAAAATGTGGTAACATCGAGGTGGGCAGGTGTCATATGGAATCCACAGCCAAATTTATATATGTCAAAAGAAATAGTAAGCACTAGTACAGAATGAATAATGAGATAGAGATAGGGACTACAAAGGTGATAAATTACATACGTCAAAACAGTCTCAAAAGGTCTTTTTCTTCATTTTAAAAATAAAGTTCACATACGGTTATAGCTGGGGATATGCCAATATTCTTAAGAACAAATGCTGAACTTTAGCAAAATTCCTTTCTCTCCTTTTTTTAATAATGACCCAAATTAGAAAGAAAAAAAAATTAGACTGAAGAAGAACAACAACAAAAACAACAACAACAACATTTTTTGTATGGAAAAATTATGATTAGATATTATTTTGTGCATGTAAAAGCATCAGAGACATTTGAATTAAAAATGTAAAATCATTATGAGAAAAAGAGATCATGACATTGTAGCAAGTTGTTGTGCTCTAATATGTAGATAATACACCTCAGGGGTGTATTGTAGATAATACAATGCTAATACACCTTACCCCCAGAGGGTGAGGGTTGTTTGGGGTGTCTCTGTTAAGTGGAAGTTCGGGCATTTTATTCACCATAAGAAGTTACATGCTGGCAGTTGAGAACCCACAGAAGGAACTCAGACAAAACAGTCTATTTGTCTAGATTTGGACGTTTTCCTAAAGTCTTTGATTCATGTGATCACTAAGAATTCAAAAATAGGTGTTTAGTTTTCTTATCCCTGTGCTGTTTCCAGTAAATTGTTCTTAACTCGTTCTTAACTGTCTTTTGCCTCCCATCATAGTAGAGGGGGGAGGGGAGCGGCTTGTGGTTTTCTTTTTATTGGGAATACTAAATGGGGGAATGCCACTCCTAAACCAGGACAATAGCTTTGCAACCTCAAATAGAAAAGCTTAAATCTAATTAGTAGAAATCTAAATGTTCAAAAGTAGAACGGAGCAAATGAAGCTTTCCAATCAAATTTTTGTTATTCCAGTGTCACAGATCTAAACCACAGCAACATTCTGGCTGCTCTCAGGAAAACTAGCTCCATACAAACCAGCACAATTTTTCAAAATAATTGTCCTCTGGTTCTTTATTAACAAACATACAAAAAAAAACCCAGTTAATTGTATAATTTTAAGATTGCCTCCAAGTTAATAGATGAATGTTTATAATTTGGGCTTGGGGTTTTTTGTGTTTGTTTTTTTTTTTAATGAGTAATTAAGGCAGCACTAAGATAACTTCTAAGCACTGGGTACAACAAATTATGTGTCTTAATTGCAGCAAATAGTTTCCTCTTATAGTTGATTACATTTTTATACATTTCATTGTTTCGTGTGTTTTCACACACCAATCGATGCTGAACTTTTAAAAGCATGTAGGTACTAGAAGACAGGTAGAATATTTATTTATAGTAATGGTTTGGCCACTTCAGAGTGACCAATGATGTTATCCCAAAGGCAAACATTCCCGTAATAACTTCTGCTAAAAAAAACCCCAAAACTTGCAGTGTGAAAAAAACTCAAACCTTTACAGTTTAGCAAAACTGTAGTAGAGCTGACTAGACTTAAGCCAGGTTCTAGCCATTTTGTGAACTAATAAAGATAAGAACACAAAGAATTTTTTTTTACTGATGTTATAATTTTATAGTGCTACAAAGGCTGCCTGCAATCTGTTGTTTTAGGTAACAGTTGAAGGGAACTTTCTAAATAGCCACACTGAAATGGAAACAGTTTTAGGAACAACCCTTTTTTCACTGACAGCTTGAATTTTGGTTTGAGAACTTTGGGAAGTTTTACTCAAGCTACCTAAGAGGAAAAGATTTGGACATGAGTTAAATAAATTGGTCAAGCACACAATATTGTGTATATGCAGAATAACTGATTCCAGAAACAAGATAGTTTTCCAACCTGATTTCTTATAAACGTGTGTGCATACATACATATATTTTGCAAGGTTAGAAACAGTTACAAATTTCAGTGCATTATAAAAATGCACTGAATAAAAATATTAAAATATTTGTACATTAGCTACATTTAAATGTGCAATTAGTTATTAATCAAGTTTAAAAATACTGAACTGAAAGTGAACTTTAAAATTAAAAATATTTCCTTCATAAATTCCAACGTGTCCTGGACCAAGAAATGTAAAGGAAAACTCAGAATATCATTTCACTGATAGCAAATCTTGTGGAAAGATGGCAGTTATAATTTTGTAGATGCTTTCCCACAGACACCCTTGGGAATCCTTAGTGCCCAGCACATTTTAAAGCCTACAAACACTGGTCCTTCTCAGTTAGAATAAAGGAGTAGAGCTGAAGGAGGCTATAGGTGAGGCATTAATTTGGGTACATGGTGTATCTTACCTAAAGGACTGGGAGTTCCCTAGTTTAAAGGTATGCACTGGCTACATTTATGGATTCCTAGCCATTTGGGTGGGGACCCGTGAACAGAGGAGGACTGAAGTACAGAATATAGATGTGACAGCCTAAAGAGTACCTACACATTTTTTAAAAGGCACTTATTTCAAGAGTTGTTGCTGTTGCCAGTGGTTGTGGAACAAACTAAGTTTCAATGCTTTAAAGCTGTTTGAGCTCAAGGTCCCGTTCTTCATTTTCCCTCTGGAAAAAAAGATGCTCTAAAATCCACTATTTAAAGCAAAAAAAGATGCAGAAAAAGACTTTTTACTGTCTTGTCTCCAATTTTTCCCAAAAGATTCTGTTTCTTTTTCAAAAGCAACATATTTATGAAACAGAAGTGTCCTTCTTTGGTGGGGGAAAACACACAGAGAGGGGAAAGAATGACTGCAAGGTTTCCATTCAGCACTACTCTCACTAAGACAGAGTGGGACACTGCAGAGTGAACCCCTAGCTCAGATGGACCTCTTTTGTGTGCTGTGCCACCATGTAGGATTCGCTGACAGAATCCACAACCAGTACTAGAAATTGCAGATAACTTTCTAGATCTTTTCTGCTTGCCCTGAAACTACTAAGCTTTCTCTGATTGCTCACACTTTCAAGCTCTTTCCTTATTTTCCCTGTAGCACTATATATATTTATAGCTTGATGACTAGGAACTGTCTCAAACTTTATGCTTCCCTACTATGCATTGTTAACTGAGTTTGTAATATATTAAATTCCCCCTTATCTCTGAACTAAATTATATGTGAAAAATTTAACCTTAAATTAAATCTACTTCTTTTGTTCATGTTTTTGTCTAGTTGATTTAGCATTTAACACTTCTATTGTTTCATTCACAAACCACTGAATAGAAAGCTTTTTCTGATTATGTAGGATTTTTCAAGCAAAAAATAATATTTTCTGTTTGCTTAATTGCATAGAAATACAGAAAATGTTCTCACATCCCTTCAGCTACTTCTCACCTCTGCAGGGGCTTAAACTCTGGAATGAAATGTGAATATACTGAATCACTTCCCCACATGGGTTTCATTTAAGAAGGTTCACAGGAATGCATTGGCAGTACATCCAATTAACTCTTATAGAAAAGCTTAGGTTTTGGACTGTTTTGTACAAATGAGTAAGTGCAATTTTAGAAAGACTGCTTCCCCTATTACCAAACACAACAGAGACATAAAAGAGAGAAAAAGCTCAAACTGAGAATATGTTAACTCTATACAGATACTGAGCCATCTCACCAGTGAGCTGATTGCTTATTCTTCTACTTGTTAGGTCAGGTAACTGTATGACATTCAAAATACTTGCTAAAAGATTAATACATCTAAAAAGTTAGAGTTACTCCATTACAGTGAGCTCATTTAGTACTGCTTTTGAAACATTTTACAGCAGTGTAGTGACAGACATTAATTTATTCCAATTATCTCTTGCTCATTCCGATTTACGAACAGTGGAGCTGAAATAATCAGCCCTTTTGCTCCTTAGACTTCCAAGAGTATATTTTCATGAGTACTGTACAAGTCATCTTTCTGCAACCATCACACATACTAATTGCAAATGTCTATTTTTATGATAAGGAGTGGTATTAGCAGACAATTAAGGACAAGATCATTGGTTGTGCTGAACTGCTTTGGCAGAGAAAGCAGCTCACTGAATAAAATTTTCTCTTTGTAAATGTATAAGGCCAAATATTGAAAATATATACTCAGTTCTTATAAGGTACATCTACAAAAGAAAAAAGCTTCAGTAAAAACTGAAGAAAAACATCTTGGGATTTGTACCATTTATTACAGAGTAACAGATCTCCTATCTACTTTTCTGGTCCCAGCGTTTGATAATTTTTCAACAGAGCTGGGGGGAGGGAAACACTTTTTTTCAAGCTGTGTGTACTGAAAATATGGGTATGATAGTGTGCATGAAAACCAATGCTTTTTATTTACTCATTCTCTTGGTATAATTCAACATATATTGACAGTGGGTGCACTTACCAGAGGTAAAACATAGTCAATGATAATAGCAGGACATGCTATTTTTCAAGATATGCAAGAAGAGTATATAAGTTCTGCCCTTCAAATCTTCAGATTTCTAACAGTAAGACTGAACAAATTTTTTTCAGCATTCTTTCTAATAATAATTATTGCTAGCTGGCACAAGAAACTCATGAAAAGTCAAAGGAAACTGACTTTCTCTAAACTCTAAGCTTGCTTAGTGAGAAAAAGGAAATTTATTTCCATCACGAAGGAATCCTCAAAGGCACAAGGCAACAACCCCTCTCTTAGAGTCAGCAGGTGAACTAGTCTTGTCAAAAAAACCACTCAGAAATTCTAAAATTTAGTCAACTATATCTTTAGAGCATTAACATGGGGTGCCAACCATATCTATCTGCAGTTAAGTCTCTGTACAAGCATGGATTTGCTATCTGGAAACATCAGTGGGGTACTCTACACATTATTAGGGAGATATTTAGTAGATTTTCACATTGTCTTTGTAAACACGCACACATATATATATTCAAAATGGTTAGCAGGTACAAAAGGATGACAGCCAAAATATTGTTTGATTCCTAAAATGGTGTTTGCACAAAACTGTTTCTCCTTCTTCTCAGTAGTGGAAGGAAAAAGTTTGACTGAAACATAAAAGAGAGGAAGACACCTTCTTAACATCCCAAAACTAATCGACGGTACTGGACTTACCACATTTTTTTCTTCCCAAAATGATAGAGTTTCTTTTCTTGTTATCTTCTGTACACGTATCAACTATACACCAATTATAAAAGAGGGTTCAAAGATAACAGGATCGGTCTATTCTTCCTGTACTTCTTTGGCTCATGCCTACTTTGTTTAGCTGCTGCTTGTTGATGCATCACAGTTGTTCAGAGCATGAATGTTGTGCTTGCTGACTATAAAACCAAAAGGTTATTTGCCCTGACTCCTGCTGTACAATAAGTACAACCAAACATTAACCTCAGCCTGTGATAGGAAAAATTTGGGAAAACATTTGTTTTCATTGGGATGAATTACTGTATAACTTAGACCAAAATTTAGAGTATCTTTTAAAATGTCTGATCTGTGGGAAGTGTGTCCTAAATTATCTGCTGCTCAAGAGAGAAGTAAAATGTGTGTTTTCTATTTTTATAATGGGCAGTCCATTTGCATTTTTATATATAAAAATAACTCACCTAGGTAAAGCAAATGTATAGTTCCATCACCTCTTAAAATTATTTTGTAACAAGTTTTAAATACTTAGATAGGTACTACCAGCAATTACTGTTTCAGCTATTATTCAAAAGAAAAAAAATTAATGACCCATTATATCTTTAAAGTATTCTCCCTTACTTCTGTTCCTAGATTTCAACAAGCCAACCTATCTTCACCTTATGTCCCTGGCTCTTTAGAGTGATAAAGAATAACTGATTGGACAGAATATGCAGCATATCGTAGTACACTGTAGATGGTAGTACATGGTTTGTGTCAACTGTGTTATGAAAATTAATTCATTCTTTTAAGTGCTCTACCTTTTTTTTTTTTTTTTTTTTTTTTTTTTGTTGTT
>VWZF01004337.1:439033-637033 GCA_013396755.1 Sclerurus mexicanus
TCACATTTCAGAAGGTAGGTTTGGTTCTGGATGCTAATTTGGTAAGCCATACATCCTACTGTCTTCTGCTCCATCATACAAAATTGTAGTTTACAGGTGACAAATGCACCTAGCTACAGAAAGTTTTCAATTTTTTCTGGAAGGGACTGGTATTGCACGGTCAAAGGGAACTGATTTCTAACAAACAGTAAATAGGGCCCTTGGGCAATTAACTATGCCAATTAGCTTAACCAGTGGGGTTATTTCTCTTGTAGCTGTTTTTTGCAATTCACAATCATAAATTGCTCCCCTGTAGGTATATACTCCAAATAATAAGAAGGTTAAGCTTTTATGTTTGTTGCCTAACATCCTTAAGAAACACATGCTGTTATTGACTGGGTTTTTTTGTTGACTGGGGATAAAATTCGATAGACAGTTTTTTCGACATCACTACTAATTTGATGAATACAGTTAATTTAAACTCTTTCCTGACAAACTGTTCACATACTTCCTTTTTATTTAAACAAAAAAAAAATAATCAAACTACTTGCAGTCCAGACGTTTTTGAGAAGGTAAATTCTTTAATAACTAACATATATCGCTCTTGAAAGAATACATCAAAAAATTAAAGCACAAACTGTGTGTTCAAAAAGTGAGGTTTTTTTTCTTTTCTAGAAAAGGCACTCAGAATTAGTGGCATTTCAAGTAAGCTCATGAGTCAGTAAAAAGAGTTAATTGCTTCTGAATTGATTTTGTTCATTAAACCCCCCAAATCTATGGTTTAAACATGGGACAATTACTGCAGGCCTTTTTCCAGATTTTAGAAATTTTATTTCGATCTTTACCTGGCATGTGAATGCAAAAAAAAAAAAAAAAAAAGGGAAAATCAAAAATAAAAACAATTTTACTAGGCCTGCGTAGATGTACATGTTTATTATATATCTGCAGTCACTCAATTTTACTCTTTCAGTGTTCACTGAATTACATACTACTTTTTTATTTCTGTGGGCTCTCTTTTATTCTTTAATTCTCTTTCAAGTTGCATATAGAACAGATGAAATGACTAATCAGCAGAAGGTAGCTGTGACTCAATATGCAAAGCAGGAAGTGCCTACTTGACCAATTTGGGCAAAATATCAACTTAAAATAGTTTGAGTCAGACGAGTTCAACTCTAGCTTTGGGATGACCTTATTTTTCTTTTCCCGGTCCTGATTCCCCTTCTTGTATAATGTTTACCCCTATCCAAGATTTTAATTTCCTACTTACATGAAAATTCAAGTATCTAAATGGCAGTTCTGTTGGGGTGCCTCTAGTATGTGCTAATTTATGAAGCAGCAACTTTTGATCTTGCAATGCATACCTGTTCCAAATACAGCAGAAATATTTAATGCTTTTCTAATGCTGAGCATGATGCATTTATGTATTCAATTCAAGAAATGTGCTAATAATGGTAAAGTCAATTTATTTTTCAGCTATATTAATTTACATATTTCTTTTAAAATTGCATATGGTTGGTCACTAATTTACTTGTTAGTTAAGAGTTTTGTAGAAAATTAAAAAATATATCTTTCATCAACAACACCTTTAGGAGAAGCTAAATGTTCTTTGATATGGAAGACTAGATTCTTCTAAGGCAGCTATAAAGTAAATTATGAAATCAATTGTAAAATCATCCTAAATTGCATGTTTTCACATTTCACACTACCACTGACTATAATCAGAAATTATATCCTTTTTAATGGAGATGCATATTTACATCTAATGAAGGCATTTCTTTAGAAAATTGAATTTGGAATATCACACTAAACAGTGGAGTTAGTTGTTGGCAGAAATGTTTTGAGATGGGTCTGTGTCAGCTTGCAAAGAAACTTAACAGTCCTAAACATACAAAGTGCTAATATATATTAATGCAATATTTGGATGTACAAATCCTAGATATGCAGAAATATTCAATACCTAGAGGTAAAAATGTTTCAGGAAAAAAAAAAAGATTTTTCACATTCTTACTAATGTATTTTAAGAAAGTAAAATAGATTTTCATTTAAGAGGTCTTGAGGAGAGCTCTGCTTTATGCCTATGTTAAGTGTGGCCCTGTTTTCCTCACACTCTCTTTCTCTGTACCATTTTATTGTGTCTGGCTGAGACAGAATTAATTTTCCCATAGCAGCACTCACAGATCTCTTTTAAAATCCAAGTTGTCAATTTTTTCAATTCTTCCATACTTAGGGCATTTCTACCAAAGCCAGAACCTGTCTGTTCTTTGGCCAAACACAAAGACAATCCCACATTCACTGAGAGAAGTAACAATAAGGTCCCAAGGATTTACAGTGTTTCCTGGCATGTCTACAGCATGAGCCATTTTAACATCATATACTCAGCACCCATGAAATAAGACCAACTTTATTCGTGCATCTTAACAGGGTTCTCGTTACATCCTTAGTCATAGTTTGTTTTGAAAACAGAGCCTGACAAAAAAACAGCTAAAAACAACTGAATGAGCAGGAGAGTCGGTTCATAAAGAGCTAAGCTATGTTGTATCACAATTCCATTTAAAACTCCAAAAGTGGTTTGTTTGTGGGGGTTTTGTGGATTTTTTTCCTTAATGAAGAGAATAACCCTAATGTAACATATACGTAATACAATATGATAAATCCTACATATGGCAACTGCACTGACCAGTAGAAGAAATTAATACATACTGTTTACACATTAAGATTTAAGCAACTAAATGACAGAATTATCTGAATATTACAGTTATCAGTTCCTCCAGAGAACGCCAGATGATATTACAATTCAATTTTACCATGTAGAGCAGCTGAGCTTTTGAAAATTTGGTGACATATGGAAGAAAAACGCTAATAAATGTGTATATTCTGATATCTAGCTTGTTTTCACTTCAACTTGCATTTAGTTTGTTTATGAAGAAATGTTCCAAGGTACTACTGATTAGGTGATCTCAGAGCTTCAAGGTTTTATTTTTTTTTTCTTAGAAAATATTTTAGTTCATTTGAAAGTTAATTATAATTCAGCTGAAACTTACCTTATATGGGTGATGATGAGGGTTGTAGCTGGAATAAAAAAGTCATCCACTCTGTCAAATTGCTTTCCCACTGGCTGAGTATGGATTGTGTGATGAGAAACACTCCCACTGGCTTGCGATATCACCTGTATAAAGTGACATCATTGTAAACTATAGAAATACTCTTTCAAAATTTAATCTCTATCCAAATGAATGAATACAGTATTGCCTCTGTACTCCGTCTCTTGCATTATCTTTCAGTTACCAAGAAAAGTAATGCAAATGATAGTGAATAAAGCTAATCAGCACTACAGATTTCAGAGAACTGTTACACTTAAACTTCATATTTACTTTTCCCCTCCCTTTTTTCATCACCCCTGAATCCATATTTATTCATTTACATTACTAAAGCCCCTAGCAGTTCTTAGTTCAAACTAAATTTTTGGTTTTCCCTTTTTTTTTAACACTAGGTCCTAGAGTGAAACTAAATTTCTTAAGCACTTCAGCTAGAGTGAAAAGATAAGATGCTATCAACTGATCCACTGGAACATATGGCCATGAATACTCCCAATTCTTGTCAATCATGAGGTAATTCAACATAGCACAGACATATTGCAGAAAAGCAAGTTGAACTGAGTTTACATATTCCTTCCATTGTTATGGACCCATTTTCATCAAATCTCCTAATCTTGGACCTTCTCTGAGGTAAATGTTTCTGGGAGAATAAAAGGCAATTCCATATAATTGCCATATAATAGCTATGATATTCACACGCACGCACTTAAGAGTGGATCTTTTTAACAAAGAAAATAATCTATCATCTATACTGTAAGAAAAAATGGGGGTTAGGATGATCAGTCACTTTAAAATATAAGACTGACTCAGTTATCAGTTCTGGGGAGGAGTGACAGCTGAACTCCCACAAATTACCTTGCATGCTCAAAGTTACTAAGAGTCCGTAGGTGCTGAAAAGGTGTTTTCAAATGTTACTAGCTTTGCTGGTTTAATTTCTCTTATTCTTTTTCTTACATATAAATATATAATAAATGCATAAGGATTTAATTAACTTCTGAAGAAAGAGATAAATTGAAATAAAAATGAATTTTAAAATTATGATATAAAGACGATCATCATAGTCTCAGGGGATTACTTTAAGGGAGAGAAATTAATGAAAAAGTAGTAATGTAAGTAGAGCTTCCTGAGATGTTGCTTTACTGACTGTCCCTAGGCTTATCACTGCTCAGAGGAAAATAAAGATTTTTAATATTTTACATTTGGAAAAAAAAAAAAAAGATGGAACTTGACACCTCCAGAGTGTCAATATAACATAAGTGAAATAGAAATATGTATAAAGTCCAGTTTATCCCCTAATTAGGGACAAACCCTTCATAAACAGCAACAATTTGTTCTCAAAAGACTGGCAGTTACAGAACATGCTGCTGCTTTCAGGTGTATTCCTTATCCTTGTCATTGCCACTTCTGACTAAGGGTGTTGAAAATAACCACTAACTTTTTGAGCAAAATCAGTTGTCTGACTTGTTTTCTGGTTACCTAAAATCATTTTGCTGCCCCTGCTGAGCTCATGGTATTAAAGCAAAACATACAACACATTGCAATTACACAAACGTTCAGCTTGTCTACGCTTCTTTGCATATAATTATTCTGATCAACTCACCTGCAAAGTTGGTGAACTCTTTTCCATGTTTCCCCAGCTCAGCACCCAGACTTGATCATGTGATTTATCATAGTGTAGTTTCACTGGAACAGGATCTGTACTTACTGTCTAAAGCATAATAAAAATAGAACCCTTAGTTTCTGTCACATTTTCAAAGGAAAAATAATATATATGCTTGAATTAAAATGATGAGTAGACATGCATTTCCTGATGTTTTCAGATTGTATTTTAAAATTACATTGTCAATTGTTGAAACAGCCCTCTGATTAATTCAGAGTTACTGAATTGCTGAAAATGTGGTTTTTACTCATTATGTGCTCTAACACTTGGCATCAAAATTACATTATACTGAAGTTATTAAGAAGCTGAAAACAAAGGTTTTAAATCAAGTAAAAAAGTACTTATCTCCCTTCCCTACCATCACTATCACTTTATACATATTGGTTTAAAAACTGCACCAATTAATGGAAAATGGTTAAAAAGGGAAGCATATTCTCAAGCCACATACTGAAATGAATGGGAGGTGCTACTGCAGAAAATCAACATGGTGTTGCTGCATCCAAAGCTAAAAAGGTTTTATTTTGTTGTAGTTGGAAAGATTGTTTTCATATGTTTTCCAATTACAGTTGCTACATTTCATAGACTCGTAATCAGAACCAAAGTGTTTTCCTTACAACCTTGCCACTGTCTCCTTAGACAGTTGAGCTCTTAACTTGCTTTGTTATTTGAACTGAATACTTCAGAGGTATGGAACAGGAGGACAGTGTATTTGATTAAGAGACGTTCTGCACAAGGTAAACAACTGGGGGGATTACTTTTTTATTTTCATCATTAAAGCAGCAAAAATAGGAGAAAATTGTTTTTTAGTCTTACCATTATGGAACTGTAAAGCACAGCTTGTTTATCAGTGTGTCAAGGAGAGTACCAGCTGGCTAATTAAGTGAACCTAATTTAAACTAATGATGTAGATCCTCAAGATAATGCACTAATGGCTGTCTGAGACTGCTGATGATACTTAACAGTACTCCTGAGGTGTTGCAAGCGACCGCTTCATCTAAGCAGAATTTGTTTTTCCTTTGGAAAATGGAAAATGAAGGCAGGTTGCTTACTGGCTCATTTAAAATCATAAGTTACTCCTTGAAAGAGGTCATGTGTGTTTGATAACATTTTTCTGCTGCACACTAGAAGACAAGTAGTTTAAAATAATGTTTGGGCTGTTGTATAGCTAATTTGTTCAGGCGTGTCAAATTTCCTTTTGGCTTTCCCAGACAAAGGTCTGACCTAAACATGTTCTGCCGACAAGACTGCCAGCTGCGTTCAGGCTCACGGTCATGGCACAGCCAGGAGGAGCATACAGAATTGCCTGCAGGGTCAGGCACAGGTAGAACTGCTCCCAGGAGAGGAGCCAGCAGCAAAAAAGAGCTAAGCATCTCGGATGGGCTTTCACAGCTAGGCAGGCTGATCTGCCAGCAGCACACTGTGGACTGAACGATAATGACTGTACTTCAGAACACCTCCAAGTCATCCCAGTCAGTGTGTGCTGCCGAGCAATACTGGACAAGTGCAGGTGACGGGGCTTGCTTTAATGAATTTACAAATGAAAGCAAATGCTTCTCTTAGCTTTATAATGAGAATTACCTGGATAAGTAAGAAGTCTCTAAAGATACACCATCCATGTCTCCAATACATTTCAATTTAGTCTGCTCTGGAATCATCTAAAGTACTTATTTTGATAAATATAGCTGTCATAAAAAATAAATCATCCTCAACTCTAGTTGTTACATATGTGCACACATCTTTTACATTAACTTTCATAGTAGAAAGGAGTAAGTATAGCATATATAGTACTACTTCAGAGAAAACATCATAATAAGTAAAACCAAACCAATATTATTTTTACACAGAAAACAACATATTACTTATGGCCTTTCAAACTTAAAGGCCTTTCAAATACATTTTTAGTTTTCTTTAGGTTTTTTGTGCAGTGATGGACATTTCATTAGAGTGTTGCTCACTTTCAAAATATGAAGTTATCTCCACATTTGTTCCTACTGCCATATGTGTTTTTTGAACACTTGGTTTTACAGAGCAGATATGTGGTTTCTTAATTAAGATGTAGACTGAAAATAGTTAAATATACAAATATGTAATTAATATCCTCTGTATTAACATGACACTTAGAGAAAAGGCAGTCTAACATGAAAAATGTTAGACTTTCTGAACATTTTCTATTTTCCAAAAATCAATTACTTTCCCTCACCCCGTGCTAGACAGTACTATAAGTAATGAAAATACACGGATTTGACTGAAAAATTAAATTCTCTTCTATGACTCCTGTTTGTGCAAGTGTTTGTATATGTGCATATCACGAGTAAAACAACATTTACTGGCTAGGAGATTCTTGCTGCTTGCAAAAAATAAAACTAAAAAATAAATGCTTATTGTTAAAAGATAAGAAGATAGGACCATGGTTGTTATAAGAAAAGCTGAGGAAACTGTCCCTTGACTTGTCACTAAATTCCAAATTAGCCTTAGGTCAATTCTAAAAGCCATCTGTGATTCAACAGTGGTTCTACTTTTTACAGTTTTTGTTACTTTTCAAAGTTTATTTTGAATAATGGCATAGTTAAGTTGGACACAGAGCAAGTCCCCCTGTACTTCTGTCTGCTTCATCTGTTATACCTTAGTTATATTGTCCCATCAAATCTCAGTGTTAAGTATTATGAAATGGAAAGATAATTTATTATGAATACTCAAATGCCTAGAACCATCAAAACAGAGCCTTTCATTCCTGCAAAAGGTTTCCACAGAGGGGATAAGTTTTATTCTATACTTTCCTAAGTTCATAATATGGATATTACTAAAGTAGTGGAAAAGCAATGCTACTCTATCCCTCAACATAAAATTTCTTTGAAAGTGGTTTTTTTCCCCCGGAGTAGCATGAAAGCTTGTGGAGTATTCAGGTTTAAGTTCAATATATTCACTAAATAGCACAGACTTAGTGCACAAAACTCTGTGTAGCACCTATTGATTTTGTATGTCTGCTGTTTAGCTCATTACAGAAATTTGAATATTTATGTGATAGAACAGCAATCTACCTAAACTCCCTCCAAAAACTGGACAATTGCTTTATATATTTCTGGGGAAGAGTTGCACTTTTTGGTTAATTTACTGAATTTTACTCTTTAATTAACATACATCATTGTCGTAAGCACCTCTAAACATTCTGTTAATGGCAAAATAATATATATTTATACATATTTAAAACAACGAAGACAAATTAGAAGAGTCTAACAATCAAACTATTTCATAAAGTCTAAGTTTAAAGGAACTTCCAACTTCTCTACTACTTTTTTAGTGAGCTCAAAAGGTGCTTTTTCCACTGAAATCTAAATGCTAATAAATGCAAGGAAATTGGTATTTCATCCCTCATTTGTAGGAAAGAAAGCTGACACCTGAATATCAGTCAGAGAACCATTGACAGACATTCCAATCTTTCAAATCTGTGGATTGTACTAAGACTATGGGTTTTTAGTCTCTCTTCCTGAAGAAATATATTGAATTGGTTGTAAAAAAAAGCCTTTTCAGAAAAAAATAAAAAATGCAGTGACAATGCCTTCAACAAGATGAGGTTGCTTAGAGCTCTGTCTAGCCTGACTTTGAATGTTTTCAGGGATGGGACATTTACCACCTCTCTGGGCAACCTGTGCCAGTGTTTCATGAACCTTCATATAAAAAATTTCTTCCTTGTCTATTCCTGTGGTACTCTCTTTTATTTTAAAACCATTACCCTTTGCATTATTGCTACAGCCCCTATCAAAAAATCTGTCTCCAACTTCTTATAAGTTCCCTTCAAGTATTGAAAGGCCACAATATGGTCTTCCTGGAGCCTAATACATCATATATAATCTATATATTAATGATTTTCATTAATTTAACACTGGAAAAAAGCAAAAGTCATGAAGGAAAGCTTTAAATGTTTTTTCTAAACAGATTTCTAGCTAAATTAAAAAAATGTTTTATTTAGCTAAAGAACATCTGTTTCCTATGAATATGATAATACTATAAGTAACCCTATTTATATGATTAAATTTTGAAACAGAACATTCAAGGTGGGGTCAAAACCCTTATACAAGTGTAATTTCTTGTTAACATGTTGTTTATTAGCTTCAGAACTCTTTGCCCAGGAAATAATTTTATTTCTGAAGAAGAACTATCCTCGTTTCAAAGTAAATGTCAAGATTTTAGTGTACTGAAAAAACATTTTAAGACTTTAAATCTTCTCTTAATATTCAGAAAATATGTTTTTAAAATAGTTATTTTCTAAGTTCATTTTCATATGTCTTTAACAGTTCCATGGACTAAAATCTGTCCTGGTGTAAATCTCCTATTTAACCTTACAGTACAATATAATAGATATCACTGGATATATAAACAACAAAAAAGAGACGAGTACAGTAGTTATAGCATTTGAGAGATGGCAACTAAATATCAAATTTTTATTCCAGTAAGACTACTGACCATTTGGAGCATATTGTGACTCTCAGGCTCTCCTGAGGTACCTCTATGGTTAAAAAAAACCCTAATCTTCATTTTAGCACTGCCTTATACCTTGGTGTATTGGGTTTGCATGACAAGCTTTTGGTAGTGGGGAACTATATGGATGGTTTCTCTTAGAAGCTGATAGAAGCTTCCCCCATGTCCAACAGAGCCAATGCCAGCTGTCTCCAAGTTGGACCAGCTGCTGGCTGGCCACAACTGAGTCAATTAGGATGGTGGTAGAGCCTCTGGGATTAAATAGTTAAAAAGAAAAACAACATTATTGCTGAGAAGTAATTGTGACCAGGTATGAAAGGAGTGAGAATATGTTAGAGAAACAGCCCTGTAGACATCCAGGTCAGTGAGGAAGAAGGGGCAGGAGGTGCTCCAGGGGCTGGTGCAGAGATTCCCCTGCAGCCTTTGGTGCAGCCTGTGGTGAGGGCAAGCTGTGCCCCAGCAGCCCATGGAGGGCCACAGTGGAACAGAGATCCACCTGCAGCCCACGAAGAACCCCACACTGGAGCCTGAAGGAGGCTCTGGACCCACAGAAAGCCCACAGAGGAGCAGGGTCCTGACAGGACTTGTGACCATATGGGGGGATCCAAGCTGCAGCAGCCTATAGAAGGACAGTACCCCATGGAAAGGGACCCACACTGGAACAGTTTTTGAAGAACTGTAGCCCATGGGAGATACTCATGTTGGAAGTTTGTGTAGGACTGTCTCCCATGAGACTGACCCCATGAGAGAGCAGAGAAAGGACTCCTTTCCCTGAGGAAAAAGCAGCGGCAGAAATAACATGAAATCAACTGACAATAATCCCCAATCTCCTTTCACCACTGGTGGGAGAGGAGGTAGAAATTCAGGAATAAATTCAAGCCTGAGAATGAGGGAGGGTTGAGGGGAATGTGTTTTTAGGATTTGTTTTACTCTCCATTACCCTGCTCTGATTTTGATAGGGAAATTAGTTGAATTTATTATCAAAGTCAAGTCTGTTTTGCCTGCGATGGTAATCAGTGAGTGATGTCTCCCTGCCCTTATCTCAACCCACAAGCCTTTTCTCTCCCCTGTCCAGATGGGGAGGGTAGTGACAGAGCCGCTTTAGTGGGTGTGTGTCCTTCAACCAGGGTCAACCCACCACATCTAGTCTTGCACAAACTCTATGACTGCATTAATCCCTGTGCTATAGCATCGATTTATCTTTTACTTAAAGAATTATGTTCACTAAGAATTATGTTCACTCCAGCATCCCAGAGACCAAGAAAGAGGAGTAGAGAAGTTTGAATTCATAGTCTCCAGCCTCGCCTGAAGGTTGTGCTTATTTTTACAGTTTCAGAAATCTCCCTGTCTAAAAGCTTACAGAATAACAGTCCTCCATCTTCTGTAGTCAAATCTGACCTGTCCTGTCAAAACTGATATTCATATTCTTGTGTAAAGACTTAATTTTAACTAATCCTCATTTTGAAGTAAAAAGTACCTCAAGCCAGAAACTTCCTAAAAAAGTCACTTCCTCAACTACTTGATTAATATTTATAAGAGCTATTTTCATATTATCTCCCTCCCATTGTCTGTTGAGAACAGTCACTAAACAGAAACTGCTGCTGAATGTTGAAAGTGGATGAACTTTTTTGCAAATAACATGTTGTAATCTAATTGTATTTTTGTTTCTAAAATATGAAGGCAAGTTCTTGTGTCCAAATTAGATATTAACTTAAAAAATGAGAAATAAATACCTGTACAACTTTCTGAGACTGCACATCAACAATAAGAACTCTGTCAAGAGTGGGCTGAGTTACGTAAATGAACTTGTCTTTTACATTCACAGCAGTTGCCCATACACACCGCTGAACAGGATCACCTTCTGCTTTGGGACAAACTTCATCCTATAATTCAATAGAAACAGGGACTGTGTAAGAATCAAAACAGACAACAATGCAATAGAAAGAGAAATTACACTGTTTTTCCTCTTTGTTAACTGTAAAGTAAAATCTCAGAAAATGCAGGGAAGGAAGAAGGACAGTTGACACTTGGATATAAACTCAGCCAAATTGCATGTTGTAAGCATCACACAACTCACAAGCACTTTAATGTAAACCATACACCAAATTTTTGGGAGGTTTTCTAGAAATTCAAGAAATTAGCACTGCTGGCCTGAGAAAGAAACCAATCTGAAACAACATTTAGAGATAAGGTGAACAAAATCCAGGTAACCTTAAAACCAAATTAAGCACACAATGCTTTGTTACTGTGCAGTAACTAGCTCCCCCTGTGCACCATCACAGCGCCTTGCAAAGGAACGCAGTGCAAGACGTGGCTTCCCTTTGCAGCTGAGCAAACAGCAGGAAGCCAGGCAAATACATAACTGGGGGATGACAATGTGGAAATGGAGAGAAAGAGGAGGAGGTGTGGTGCAAATTGTCACATGGCACAGGGACAAAGCAGCAGGAGTTGGAGAGATCAGCTCTGTTGGTCACATGTATTACTGATATGTTGCTTCAAAGATCAAGAAGTTTGGCTGCTTCTGCCATAAGACGTTTTCATGGCTGTTCTTACTAGTGTTGAACCCAATAGAAATCAAATGACATCTTATTATCATTCCTTCCCATTCTGCCCTTCCATTCCTGCAAAGGGGTGAATTTGGAAAAAAAGATTCCAGTTGACTTTGGTGAATTCGTATTTCATAATATTTATAACTATACACTCTCACTCAAAATAGATAACTGTAGTTACATGCTCACTTTTCATATTTCATATAAAGATATGTCCTTCATCATATATACATATATATATATTTATATATATCTACCTATTTGTGAATATTTGCTCCCAGGAAAAGCTTATTTTTTTCAAAATTAAAAGTTACTTGGTCAAATATGTTAATATATTTGGAAATTCCCTTTAGATTAGCTCAATTGGTTAGAGCATGGTGCTAATAACACCAAGGTTGTGGATTTGACCCTTACGGGCCATTCACTTAAGAGCTGGATTCAATGACCCCTGTGGGTCCCTTCCAACTCAGAATATTCTGTGAAATCTGTGAAATAACATGATTTCTTTCTCTATAATGGACATCAAAATTATGTAAAGGCAAGGACCTCAAAAATACTCTGCTTGGAGAAGTACAGTATGTGTCAAGCTTTTCTATTTTCCTGACCTTTTGTTCCTTTCCCTCTTATTGTAAATTCTTTGCATCACAAGGGACAATTTCACCAAATCATAAGTATTCTTTCTTTTTACCACTTTTCTGCTGCTGATTCCTAATTTAGAATGCTCAGCCTGATACATCATAACTGGTTGCTGCGAAAATAATTATGATATGTCAGCAGATGATGACTTCAATGTAGAATGAGCAGCAAGAGTTGATGAAATCTTAAACAAGAATTCTGTTTCTAAGCATCAGGCTCCTTTTAAAAGGAAGGGGAATATTATGTGACAAAACAATGTATCTGGCACTAAGCAATGCTGAAGATGATGCATTTAAACACTAACTTTTCTATATCATCAACATTATTTGCCTGCTGTGTCTCTATGTTTTAGAAAATACACTCAATCTTCTTATGTCAAAATAAAAAATAAATCAATTTCCAGCTTTAACAGCAGGAGTTTCTTTACAGAAGATCGAAAGCCACTGCTTGCTCCTATATGGCTCAAACCTCAACACAGGAAAGATCTTTCTAGAACTTACATTCTACTAAACTCAGATACCACAGGATAGCACATCATCAGAAACTTCAGCAGAACTTAGACATAAGTATCAAGACTAAGATTTACTTTAAACTGACAAAAAGCCGTGGACTTCAAAGGGAGAAGTTTAAAATCTGGTTTTTTTAAGAATGATAGGTGTGGGACAAAGGGGAATTTCATTCTCAAAAGTGGTTAAAAGCTTTTAATTGCATAAAGTGAGGTGTAAACATAAGTATGTCTCTAATATGATGTGCAATCATCAGCTCAATGATCTCTTGTCATTTTCCTTCTGGGTAATTGTCATTTCAATTTGAAGGTTGTTTCACTTATCTCAGTATTTTTTGTATTAATTCTAAATACACCTTGTCTTAGTTCTGTCTTTATCTAAATAGATAACTACATCTAGACTGTTTTACACAGTCATCTTTATTCCCCAGAGAGAACACCCTCTTCAAAAAATATGTCTGAATGCTTGCAACAAGTCTCTACAGTGTCATTCTTTTCAGTCATCTCTCCAGGACTCAGTTTACACCAGTTTTGTGGACTGTGAATTCTACAAGGACACATCTAATATATTATTCAAAACCACCAAGTCCTGCTGAAGGGATCTGTGTTTGTCTCAAGTGGCATCATATGGATTAGTGTAAATGATTACTCTAATAATTCTTCCCCTTGTGGGAAGTATATCAGAACATCAAAATACCCTAACTTAGGCACTTATAACTATATCCGGAGATAAGCTATCTCCTTGTAGATAAGCTGCATTTTCATGAATCTGAATCTAAAATACTAACCAACATGTATTTCTAAGGATTATTTCCTTGTAAAACCATATACAAATATAGTCTTTCATATATATATATATAACCGTACCCATAGTAAATCAGAATCTAGAGGGCATGATTCTTATTAAGGATATGAGTCACACAACTTGTGCCTCGTGTTCCACTTTAAATACAGCAAGCAGAAAGCATTCTAAAGAATGAAAAAATAAAATAAAAGCAAAAAAATTGCTTTTCCAAATTAGCAGTAAAAATTATGCCTAAAAATTCTCATATCCAAAATAAAGTATTTTTTTTCCAGCATGAATTGGTTTATGCAGTTCTCTAGTTATTCAAACCTACATTTATCTGAAGCTGTTTCAACAGAACTGAAATCTTGCTTTTAAAAACGTAATATTTATCTGATTAGACAGTTTGGATTTCTTTCACTTTACAGGTAGTAATTCTGAGGATCCATATTAATTTCTCCAGTGGTTGAGTAACTGGTTAAAATAATTTCTCCTTCAAATACATGCATAAACCCACCATTTTCTTCTTCTAATTAAAATGTGAGCAATTTACTTTTTCTTAATTTATTCTCTCTGAGAAAAAAAAAAAAAGGAACATCTGATAAAACATTAATTTACTTCATTGTTGTATTCCCCCCAGACTTTTTAATCAAAAAGTGACTTGCCCTGCAATAAGTCAGCAGACGGAGGGAAGTAAATCCTTAGACAAAGTTTTTCAAGATAGTCTTGAAAAAGCAAGAAAATCTCAACAGGAAACTTGTACTTGTAGATTTATATGTGCAAATTCTATCTTTATTAACTTATCCTTACTGTAAGGGTTCTCAGTGTTTTAACAAGATGCAAGTCAAACTCTTTAAGAAGCACAATGAAATATTGAGCTATACTATGGCTGTCTAAGAGTAACATTACAAATTGCTTACAACAGTGCATATTTTAAGACCTGAATTTATGTATCACCTATCCTACATTGAGTTACTGCTTACTTGACATTCTGTACTAAAAATCAGACTGTGGACTTTTTTAATTTTGGGGGCCTTTTGCAAAGGTTAGCATTTACTACACTTTATGTACTGTAAGAGTATAAATCAAAGCAATTTCTGTGGACTACCAGGTATGTTTCAAGCTAATTTCCTGTGGAAACTTCGCTCTGCCATGTAGTCACATTATTTTGAACTTAAGTATTTTGCTCCCCCCATGCTCAAATGTGAGATGTCACAGTTCCCTGAAATACGGCCATTATGTGCTAGTTCTTGTAATGAAGAGGAAATCAGGTTTACGTTAGAGCCAAAAGGATTTTTTCATTGGTGTCACAAAAGGCATCTGTTTCAATTGCTTTTTTTCCAGTCTCCTGAAATAATTATTCTAACTGGCATTCCTTGGAAAGGGAAAATATAAACAATTTTGCTTAAGAATTAGCATTTAAGGGCTTTGGGTAATATTAATTTGCAGAAGATAGAGGTTTCATGTTAGTGAGAAAAACGTCCCAAGCACTTCAGAATGGCAAGACATTTAAAAGGCAAAAGAATCTGCTTGAACTATGGTTAAGAACCTATTTGACAACAGGTTAAACAAACTGTTGAAGCTGGTCTACCTAAGCAATAACCTGCATCTGAACACAGAAATCAGTCTATTTCTGTCCCTATGCATCCAGAATTGTCACTATTGGACTAATAAACTGATTTTACTTGACTTTTTTTTGGAAGATTCAAGTAATTTAGGACATTCTGGGAAGGAGAGAAAGAGGGTCTTCACAATTTCCTGTAAACCATGATGATCCAGTAAAGTACTAAACCTTTTGCTTCACTTTAAACAAAAAGTCGAATTGATTCCCATGTTAGACACACACTAAAGTGCTTTGCTGTATTGACACTCAGTTGCTTAAGAGGCAATTAAATATTTAGGTAAGTGTTCTCAAGTATATAGTTAGTGAGAAATTCTATTTACCATTAGCAAAATTAGCATAACAAAATATGTACAAGTACTGCAATATTGTTCACAATACATTGCAATGCCATGTAGAAATACCTGAGTTCATTCTTTTACAGAAGCTCAGCTAAAGGTAACTAATTTTGTTGATAGGCAAAGAGGAAACCTGTGGAAGAACACTGGAGTATCATGTATAATATCCAGACATTTTCTGTAACACTTCTAGTACCTCAACTGCTCTGCAGAATTTAGAAGTGTTCCTACGCTTTAGCAAATGTCTGGCAATGAATCAGGTCTTCTGGGGTTTTACTTATCACTTGAACAGCTAATTCAGAAAAGTGTAAAGAAATGGGAGAGTTTTAAGGAAGCACATGTTTCCTTTAATGTTCAAATGTTAAGAGAGAAGTCACGGAGATGCCATAATGTGAAAGGCTGTGTAAAGCCACCTCAAAACATGCAGTATACTAACGTCTGGTTAGTAAAAGTACATGGCAGAGTCAAAGAGAATTACTAAGGAGCAATGTATGACATGAACTCTTATCACTAGATGATCACATGCTGAACTTGAGAAAAATCTGATCCTTGGTCAGAACTGGGTTATTTCATTATTGTTATTTAGAGGAAACAGATTTTTCAAAGAAGTTTGAGGAATATATGATATTCTTCAAAGGAAGAAATAGTTGTCTAAAGCTTCATAGTCAAGGTACTTTTTCAAGAATATACTATTGTTGCTATAGTATTAGCAGAATATGCAGGGAATTTTTGTAATTTTTTTTTTTTTATTCTGCTTCCAGGAAGAAAGTAATCTGAAAGGGCTTTTTCAAAATTTTTTACTGAAGACTATTTTTGACAGGAATTCTTTTTTCTCCCAGAGGATATAAGTATTATGCTACTCAATGTTTGAGAGGTTCAAAAAGGGACAAATCTGACTTATCCACACTGCTTATAACCACACCTCAGTAAAAATACACCTAGAATCTAAACTGCACTTTAGACCAATAAAATTTTAGCAGACTTCTTAAATAATCAGCTTTTGAATTAAACAGACATAAAAAAAGCTTTTTGGCTTATTTTTGGCTGTGTCAACCTAATTTCACTTAAGCAGTACAAATTAAGGTATGATTAGCTGTTCAAAGCATAATTATTCATACTAAAATAAATCTTGTTCCTGAGTACAGCAGCCTTTGACATCAATAAGGACAACTGAAGAGGCAAACTCTATTGCGACAGTTCTGCTGTTACCTGCGTGTGCTTTAGGCATTAAAGAAAAAAAAGAACAGAGAAAAAATCTCAGTGTATAACACGAGGTAGAACATATTTCAAGGTCACTCATTCAAATCCAAATGAGAAAGTTACTATTTTTGAAAGGTGATAGATCATATAGAGTAAGTCTTAATGTAATGACTACTACCAAGTGTTCCTGTGAGAACATGCAAGATGTCAGCTAGCAATTTGTTTAGCAGGAAAGGAAAAACATTACAAGAACAAATGGAAATAGAGAATACACTAGTGTTTTTGTATATCCTACACAGGGATATGGTGAAATCAGCTATAAATATGCTAACAATAAAGTTATTGAAACTACTTATATGAATTTTGTTAGAGTCAAAGCATCAATCATCTCTACTACAGTGGATCTGTGAGAGTGTTTATCAGTACAGGGATTTGCTTCACAATAGCAGACAGGTTAATATAGACAAACATCCAGTGGAGAAAAAGAAACCTTTAAAAATAATAACCTTAGATCTTATATTTACTAGAGAGAGAATCAATCCCTGATTCACAGAGATTCACTTAACTGCTGTGTTGGGGGTTGGGGAGAGAAAAACAATGACAACAGCAAATTCAGAAATAAAGAGTAGAGACCTGTTAAAGGACTGGGAAAGGAGAAAGACAGCCAAAGAAAATAAAGGGTTTGAAGAGTATACAGGGAATATTCAATCTAAAAGACAGACTGAAAGTTTGAATTTAATCGAGGAAAATACAGGAAATTTTGATTTCACCATTATAAGCTATTTATTAATTGAGAAGACATGAATTTATCAAGTAGAAAACACTAAGCTAGTAATAATAAATTCTTATCTAAAGAAAATTATAATTGAGAAAACACTAGAAATAAATTTTTAAAAACAACTTGCCTGAAAACCGAGGAGTTTTTCACTAGGCTTAATATGTCTCTGAAATTCACATTCCACTGGTTGTATTACTTTGATGCCATCTTCATAAAAAACATAAAACATGTTCCCAATTCCCAGACCTTAGGAACAAAAACACATTGAAATGTATAAAATTAAATAAAGACAAAAAAAGAAAATCCTTGTTGAACTAAAAACCTAATCACAGGTTTGGTATGAGATCAATTTGTTAATGAGTGTAGCGGTAACACAGCTAAACTTATGGAATCCTTTGTTGTAAAACTACAAAAAAGCTGTTACATTATTCAGAATTTCACATAGTTTTCTCCATTGGCAAGACAGTGTCTTTATGAATACAGATCTAGTTTGATACTCAGTTTGATAGCTGCAGCAATAAAAGCGATCTTGTGAAATCAAATTAATATAACTTCTCCATGTATTCTTTTTTTTGTTTGTTTGGTTTTTCTTTTGCTGAGGAATTAAGGAGTTAACATAATTTCTGTATAACATCAAAAAGAAGACCTGAATCTTTGTTATAAACCCTTATTTGATATTTCTTTAAGTCAGAAAAGGACATATTTTCTATTGTATTCTATTGGAAAGACAGAGTGGGGCAGATATTCATTCAAATGTTGAAGAGCCACAAATGTTTACAGAACTATTCAGTCCTTCTACCACAACGTTGCTGAATGAGAGGCATGATATAAAGTATTGGGGAGAAGGTGGGAACCAGGTCTGTAGGATGAAGTTTCCTAATATTTGTGATCATGGTCATGACCACAGCAAAGGATGGTCTTGTTAGTTTACCATGTGCCAACATAAGGCAACAGTTGTTTATTTGCTGTGTGGATGATCAGTTCATATTTGTAAAATTCCATGAAGAAAATCACAGTACTCACAAAATTATCACTATTACCACTCTGACAGCTAAACTGTGCGCTACAGTGATAAAAATGTACATGTATCCTGGGTACAGGGCCTAAGCTTCCACTTGACATAACAATATTTGGTGTAGGATCACAGGGGATTGAAACCCAGGAAAAAGAAATTAGAGTTTGAAATTCGGTTTATCCTAAATTCTGAAGGAAACCTTACGTTAGTCAAGAGAGAACATAACTTAATATAAAATGAAATAATAAGAAAAGTAAGAGCAGGTGGGGGAAAGTTTGTATTTGTGTACAGATTTGTGTATGTACACACATACATAAAAGTTTCCAGTCTCCATTAGGAAACATACAGCTAATGCAGTCACTTAAAAGGTAGTGATATGCAGAAGCTTGTCTGCTATGCCCAGAACAAGCAAGTTGAATTATATTTGAGAAATCCTGTGGAATCATTTCTCATTTCTGGACAAGCTTTCCCAAAAAGAAAGACAGTCTCCAAGCAAGGTTTTCTCTTCCCTTTATGTCAAATCTACTTATTAATAGGTCACAAAAAGTGGGAGAGAAATTTGTCTGGGCCGAATTTAGTGTAGCATAAAAGCAGGCTCAGGTTCACGGGAAACTCAGCAACCATATCTATTCAGAGCAAAAGGTGTACTCAGGGCAATACACTCACTCCGGCCAATGGGTGCTTTTGTATGCCTTTGCAGGTAAATCATACAGCCTATATATGAGAGTATGTTAAGGTCTTTCTATAGAAAATGCATGACATTGTATCCTGCAAGAACAGATGGAATTTGAGGTAAGCCTGACAGAGGTTAGGCTGCCCCTACCAGTGAATACAGTTTAGCTGAACAACCTGCTTATTGTGTCTTGGTGATGAATATGTGAAGCTGGCTGGGGACAAAACAGGATTTTCCCTTCTCCTTCACCTCATTTACAAAAGTATATAATAATTATTGGCAGGATAAGTAATACCAGAACATGAGAAAGCAGATCAGATGATAGTCCTAGGTGATTCAGACATTGATAAAAAGGCTCCTAAAACTTTCTCCTCAGTTGCCAATATTCCAATGCAGGTCCAATGTACAGCTAATATCTCTGTATAGCAGCCCATCCCAAACTTTTCAGGCTTTATTTCCAAAGTCCGGTTAGTAATGTTCACCAAACCGTTCTTCAAAATCAGTGAAGGAGACACAGTAAGAAATGTCCTTCCATTTCAATACTGAGTTATGGAACTCAGTTCATATAAAGAACCTTTATCCGTGGATCTAATTAGTTAATTTCCCCTTCTAATTTAGACCCAAAGCTCTTCATTTGAGTGAGTGGCTACAGGAGCTATTCCTGTAAAGACTTAATTTTGCAACCCTCCCCCACCAAATACAAGCTGGCACATTGATAATACAGTGACAGAAGCAATAACAATAAATGCAAATACATTTGCTTCATTTAGACTAAATTGATATTTAAAATTGATATTAACACTGTTTTTAAAAAAATTGTGGTGGTTTGAGTTCTTTGGCATTTGTTAATATATCACATTATTATTGTAACACACACTAATGTACCTTCAAAATTATTTTAGATTTTCTGACACAAGTAGTTGTGATAAATTTTTTTTGTGTACTTTGTATAGAAATATGCACTGTAGGCATTAAAAACTATCTATGGTTTCATGATCTTGATCATCCTACTAATCATTCATCCCTGCCTTCCTATCTGTTAATACTTTGATAAGACAAAATGACAGGGTGTGCATGGCCCAGAGAAGTTAGTGGTATGTTTATTGACATTCTCAGGGTATTGCTCTCTTATACATGATTTCCAGTGCTGCAACTAGCAACATCTGTTGAAAACACAAACACTGGCCAATGAGAAACGCAGGAGAGATAGAGAAAGTCTGCTATAAAAGATAGAAGATCTGTTTCTATATATTGCTTTTTGTTTAGTTTCACAATAGTCACAGTCAATTTGAATGTCCTTATCATAAGCACTCTGGTAAGATATTATCTTTTACTGGTCTTTTTTGGTCACAGAATTTAAGTTCTCCTTAGCACTTTCTAACCTCTGAAAGCAAGAGGACTTGACTTGAAAGGACAATCAAGGGGGTACCAATCATGTTTTCAGGTTCATTTAAGATAAAACACAAGTGATACCTTCCCAGCAAGAGATGTGAGTATCATACGTTTGAAAACTTTGGTGTTAGAATCTTGTTGCACATTTAATTATTAACAGTGGAATTGTATGAAACTGAACACGTCACTTGTACACTGCAAGACCAATAGAACAGAAGCATCACATCTGAGCTCCACTGTAAGCAGGGAACTAATTGTTTATACCAGCTGAGCAACTGGTAAACCAGGAGTAAAAAAATCCCAGCAAACTAGCTCATATTTATAAACACACCGGGAATGCCAAAGGTTATTATGTAATTAAGCAGATGAAATACCAGATTCCTGAATATTTAAATCAATTTAAAATAAATTTTTAAGAAATATGTGGAAATATCATTTGTAGCATGAATTCATGGCAAAGCCTGATCTACTTTGTGTATTATCAATCTTCCAATGGAAATAATTGAAACAATTTCTTACTCCTGAAATATATTAATTCCTAAATTGCAACTTTCAGTGAAGAACAGGTTACTTAGAGCAACAAAATGGGACCTCATGACAACACTTGGATTATGGTATTTTTCTGGATTATGAGATTAATTTTTATGAGATTATGTCACATATACAAAAATTAATAAATATGTTTTGCCAGTAAAATAAAACTTCTACACTTTCTATGTTAATAACACCTGATTCTGTTTGTATTTATATTTATCCTTCAGTCTGTCACAGATCACAAACATCCATTACTCCTTCCAACATTTATTTACAAACCTTTCCTGAGTATGAGAATAAAATGCTTGGTTGCATTAAACAACAAAAGGTATCTAAATTTTCATTAAACTGCTTAAGATTATAATTTTGTCTATTAGGTTTGATTCGTACAAGAAGATCAAACAGCACATAGGCTGACTGGTTGGAAGTTTTATCATTTAACCATGTAAGGTCTACATTTTAATTCTGAGCTTTTTGCTGTATATCTTTGAGCAACTGTCTGAAAATTTTGAAGAGTTTATTTCTCTCTCTCCCCAAAAGGAAAAGCAGTTCACAAAAGTATGAGCATTTAAAGGATTATTTTCCACTTTAATTCTTCTTTAAATCAAATCCCTCAGATATTGCAAGAGGGAAGGTAATTACTGTAACTGCAGAGAACAAACAAACACACACAACAGAAACAATAGATGAGCATTTCATCATAATATACAAAATATGAACAAAAGTAATCTCTATTAGTACCTTGCTCTCGCCACAATATGTTTGCAACTGCAGCATGTAAAAGAGAGAAAGAACAGAAAACACAAATGAACAAGAACAAAACATGGAATTATATATCAATACTTAATTAATTATGATTCTTTAACCTCTGCTTCGCTAAAATACTTCTACAGGTAAATAAATTAAAACAGCTAATTAACAATAGTCCTCTGTATCACATGACAAAATTATGATTTCCTGTAACAGTTATTGGAGGTGGGGTAAACCCCATCATTTTCACTACATTCCCCCCAAGTTAACTCCATTAGCCATTATCAACAGCGTCTTTCATAATCCATTATAAAAAACATATGCAAATTGCATACACATAAATGCTGTATATTAATGACAGGTGATGAAATTTTCATAACTTCCTTTAAGCACTGGACTTCAAAGAGACTGATTTAGGACACAGTTCTGAGAGAAACATGCAAAGCAAAAACGCACAGAAGATATTCTTTTGTATGGATGTACTAGCATGCTACCAAAGTTTTCATGCTGTGTAATGTTTGCCATTATCTTTGGAAGACCAGGATGGGAACTATAAGATGACATGGTAACCAACTAAATGTTTAAGTTGGTTTTGCCATGAAAATATAAGTTTTTATTTGGCCATCTTGTTTACAGTTGAATTTCAGACCTTTGAGACCAATGAAAATTATATTATCCTAATATTGCTTTTTCTGTCTGTGAAAAAAAGCAAAGAAAGCAAATAGAAGTTTGCAAATTTTAAATATTTAGCACTCAGCATGCCACAAAATAAATTTTTTAAAACACCATCACTGAAAACCAAAGCATGTTGTAAAGAAATGATCTTAAGAAATAATAATAATTTAAAAAAAAAGTAATAAACCACAGAAAACACATATATGTCACATACAGACATAATGAAATGGTGATCTTCATTAAAACGCAGCATTGCAAAAGCTAAAAACATTAGTGTGCTTTAAGAAAAGGCTTGGGAAAAGTAATGAAAGACATATTTTTAAAAAGTATTTAGGTACACAAAAGTCCCTCAACCGCTGACAGCTGAAGGTTGAGAGTGAAAACAGGCACAACTATCACTTCAGAAAAGACCTGGGTATGTTAATTTTCTCAAACGTCTTTCCTCTGACAGCTGAAGGTTGAGAGTGAAAACAGGCACAACTATCACTTCAGAAAAGACCTGGGTATGATAATTTCTTAAACATCTTTTACTGGGCGTTGCTGAAGACAGTATGAAGATATGCTTTTTGCCTTATGCAGTGCAACAATTTTTTCTCATTCTTGAGCTCTCAAAGAATATATAGAGTCCCAAACATGTACAAGGGTAGCTGGGAAAAGCATCAGTCTACGTTCTGACAAGCTCATGATTCAGAGGCTTGGGATAACAGAGCTACTGGGCTTTTGGGTTTTTCTCTCCTACTACTTTTTGTCACCTGATTTTTTTGGTCACAAACTGTCTTAATTTGTGAGCTACCTCATTATATGACCTTAGACACAGTATTTCCTCTTTGTCAACACAGAACATCTGTGCAGCTTTCAAACATGCTCAGTCTGTGTTTTATTACCTTTAAACCAGCTTTATTCTCTGGACTACTATGTGTGCATTATTTTCAAACATAATCCTTGGCTTTCCTGTAATATCTGAACTGTCAAAAGCCAAGATTAATGGAGCATGCCATCTTGTCATTTAGTAAGTAACCTTTTACATCAGGAGGCAGAATTTTTGTTGAACTGTTGCTAAGATCAAAATGAAGTCAACAGGTTTTAACTATTTCTCAGTCATCTGCCATTATACATGTTCTTCGGATTTAAGGTTGTTACTTTGAGAAGAGATTAGCTTTGAATGACATCTTGACTGCATTGGCTGAACGTGTGTCCTCCAGACATCCAGCTGGTCTAAAAGAAAGTTCTTGTTGACTAAATTGCTAAGATCAGCATGACTCTTAAATTCATATCCAGTACTGATAGCATAAAATGGATTTGGTTTACTGTATATTTCAATGGCAGACATGAAAATAGTATTTAACAAGACTCTTCTAAATAACTTTTGGCTGCTTATGTTTAAACTGTTTCTTTATTCTCCTAAACTAGACCTCTGACCGTAAGTTACAATCATGAGATGGAATATGTTTGGTGTTTTATTGGCAGCTATTATGTTTTAAATAAAGACCTAATAAGTAGATCATCAGTACTGTAACAACAGAAAGAATAGACTGAAAGAGATACTGAATTATTTTAGAAGAAAAAGGTGTCGATTTTCATAAAAAGAAAATTAGTGAGAGAACCATATCCTTATGGCTATAGACCTACAGAAGGTAACTTTTTTTACTGCAGCTTGGAAGCAACTGAAGACATTCCTAAGATATTCCATGACCAAAAGGAAAAGAAATTTGGACAATATAGTACTGTTCTTCCTGTCAACTAAATATGACACCTGTTTTGCAGTCAAGTCTTTCTGTATAAAAAATAACAGCTTCAAAGAGGGCATGCTAAGGTGCTTATGTTTGTTTCCCTTTGTAGAAGCATTAATCAGTCATTTGTACTCGAACACACAGGAGAGGGAAAGAAACCGTCCTGGGTATGATACAGTTGACTGTCCTCTGGGTGGAACTGGTGGCACAGCCTTTGGGTTTGGTAGTGCAGCCAGTTTTCGATTCAGTCCCTTCCGTGCATCCAGCCTGGACTTCTTCAATTTGTCTTTGATGGTGTCATGAGAGACAGTGTTCAAAAGATCTTTAAGGATAAGCTAAACAACAGCCACTGCTCCCCACATCCACCCCAATTGCAGCAATCTTTCAGGCTGACCAGGTGTTATCTCCTCACTGTAAATCCGCGCTGACTCCTCCTAAACACCTTTTTGTCCTTCATGTTGCTGGGAATGGTTTCCAGGATAATTTGCTCCATTTCCATTCCAGGAATCAAGGTGAAGCTGATGCGTCTATTGTTCCTTGTATTCTCCTTCTCGCCCTTCTTGAAGAGTTACACTGGCTTTCTTACAGTCTGCAGAAACCTCACTGATCACCACGATGCTTCACAGATTACCATGAGTGGCCTCATAATGCCATGGGCCAGTGTTCCCAGTGTTTGTGGCTGTATCCCATCCAGGCCCTTTGCCCTGTGAATGTCCAGTTTGTTTTAACAGTCTCAATCAGATTCTATGCACTATTGATAAGGCTTCCTTACCAGAGGATGACTTCCTTTCCAAACTTTCCCACTGGTGTCACATTCCTGAGGACAGTTTTTCCAGTAAAGACTGATGTGAAGAAGACCTTCAGTACATCTTGGCCCCTTCTATATCCATTGCCACCAGGTCCCCGTCCCACTCAGCAGCAGGGCCACATTTGCCCCAGCCTTCTTTTTGCTGCTGGTGTCTCTGTACAAGTCCATCTTTTGTCCTTATGTCCCTCACCAGACTCAGCTCCAGGTGGATTTTGGAACTTTCAAATTTATCCCTACATGCTCGGAGAGTGGCTCTAGATGCAGGTCACAGTTCTCTGTTTGTCTGTGTTATCTCATACAGTCTTTTTTTATGTAATATAGCAAATTAATTTTCACAGGGCAACCTGGAGGATTTTCTCTAAAATTATTTTTCTCTTCACATTGTGAGGAAATAACCATGTAATATATAGCACTTGAGGTCCCATAAAGTTCTACTTTTTATCAATCTTTTTTCTAAGGGTGACACAGGAAAGAAAATAAAAAGTAATTACAATTATGCAACTGTGGAACTGCACAGCATCAAATGAAATTATTTAAGATGCTAAGTACAGAACATCTTAATTTGTGTTAATGCAAAATTATATGTATGATTTTGAGCTTTGCTCATAAAAAAAGGGCAGGATAAAAAAAGTGCTTTAAAAGCCCCACATGCATTAATTTTAAAATTAACAACTCAGCTAGAAGAAAATTGAGACTTAAGAGTGCAATACAAAATCATAAACAACAGCTGTCATCTCACCTAACACAGATCAAGAAATCTCACTTATTTTTTAATAAGTCCTATAACTTCTGCTCAGGAACCATGTCAAGTCTTGACATAAAGAGTTCAATGCTGGAACAACTGCAACATTTTTAGATAGAAAGTATGCTAAGGAACATATTGTTTGCCTTCCTTTTTGGTTAAGCAAAATTAACATTTTCAGCCACACCCTATACTCAATTCACAAACACTTGTAAACTTCAAGATGTAAGAATACATAATTATTGACAGATCTGAGTAAAATTTTCTGGTTTCAAGACAGAATAACCGCTTCTCCTGTGTGCTGTTTCCACAGAAGCAGATGTACTGGGAGCCTTGCAGAAGACACTATATTCAAGAAGCATAACCTTGAGCAGGGTATGTCTGCTACACTGGGCCTTGTACTCATGGCTTGGGAAGCCTGCCTATTAGCATGGGTAGCTGCTGCAAGGGTATATGCTGGAATGCCCATAAAAGCCTGTGCTGCACCCTTGTGACAAATATAACACTGCAAGCTGATATAGCTGATATATGGGGGTTTTTTGTTACTCCAGATAAAAGCCACCACAGTATGGGAGGGAGAGGGAAGCTCTTCATGGACAGGATCTGTGCAGCTTGCTATGGGAAAATCCATCCACAATTAATCCCATGCTGCATAAATGTGAGATGCCCAGAATGTGAAGTGATACGAGATTTACTCCCTATCTATATTCCTCTTTTTATTATATCTCATTAAAGCAGCTATTTTATTGCATCATTTGTTGTTGGACCCTTTATATTGTCATCAAAAAGAACTCTGCATTGTGCCTCTCTCTCCTAACAGTGCAGAACAGGGGAGAATCCATGTTTTCCTGAAAGAGGTTTTCTTCTTTTTCTTTTTTTTTTTTTTAAGCACAATTACGGCTCCATAAAAATGACTCTTCATGGTCCTTACATAGCTATTCTATGGTTCTGTGCTCAGCCCCAGCCTTTGATTATGGGTAGCTAACATAACATCTGAAAGCCTACTCTTCATCTTTGTTATTCATTGTCTATGGGCTGAATGGTAATAGGTTGCACATTTTTCACTAAACTTTGTCCTTAGTACTTCATGAAATTCTGCAGCAGACTAACAGCAGTATAAATTCTTACCCACTTTGGATGGACACAACAACTGAAAAAAATCCATGGTATTTCTATTACTAAATGAATAAGGGTACTATAATATGACTTTCTGAATAAATTCCGTATCCTTCTCTTTCTTATCACATTGGTAATAAGTGTCATTACATTCACTTTTCTGTCTCAACAGACAATTTCAAAGATTTCAACTACAGTGTTCTTCCTCCCTACTTTTCACTTTTCAAAACATTCAAGGCATTTTGGAAATAAAGTGTGTGTATGTGTGTGTATACACAGGACTGACATTCAGTGAGTTTGAAGACTAAATGCTTCTTCTTTCTTTTGGCATTATAATTGGCTGTTCAAATTTTCAGTAATCAGCACACAATACTATATATCCAGACAAAAACACGATCAGGGAGATAATATTCAGAAAAAAACCTCTAATTGAAGTACAATACTTTGCTTTTTTCCAGAAACAGTTTTCCCTACTCTATTAAATACTTCAGTAGTCCTTATCCAAGAAAACACTCAGTGGGCTTTTAAAATGTGCAGTGACACTCAAAAATTGTCTGAAAAATTTCTTTGTTTGGTGCACTAAGAAAATAATGCGGTTTAAACTGGCTTTAAAAATAGGGGAAACCAGGAAAAAGATACTTTCCTGCATTATATGTTATTCCAATAAACAGGAGGGGGCAATGTAAATAATTGTTCATGAATATAGAACCACTGTTGTTAATTCCAGGTTTTGTCAAAACACAAGCTTTGTATTAAAAATTCTTTAAATATTTTAGCTGAATTTTTATCAGAACTTAACAGCTGATAAATAAAAATCATCAGTTTCATATCAGCTGATTGTGCTAGGCTTTGCAGCATCAGACAGGAGACCACTGTTCTTTCCCATGCCTTCAATGCCATGATGGCAAGAGGTCAGAAGTAGACATAATAGAATAAAGGACAATGAGGAAGACACAATAAGGTCATATGACAAAAATGTGTAGTTCATTATTTTTCAGAATAGTCCTATCATAATCTGCTCTACTTTCAATTTCATAAAGAAAATGATTTCAAGATGTTTGAAGGGATGCTGTCTGCTTCCTTCGCTGGTAGCCACCACAATTGTCAACTGAGCTGATTAATCATACACACATTGTAAAGAGAGTGTATCTGTTATCTTACTCTCTCATATCTCTAATGTACAAACATGTGCCCTTACATTACAAGGTAAATCTATACCGTCATTACTATCCATTTGCTAAGCCACACAAGTTTTTAATTATTATTTGTACCTTCAAAATAATTGTGTTCAAAGTGAAGATGAGGTTAAGGTGAATTACGTTTTGCTCAGCTTCCACAATAAAGCAGAAATACCTTATGCAGGTATCTGTTTTTAATATTATTTTAAGAAATTCAGATTTTTTGGTCCTATATACAAATGTAAGTATATAAAAACCAATTTATTTGTGAAGCTTTTTTTTTTAATTATCTATAGCTTGCTTCCTTCAAGTATTTTTAAAATAATTATGTCATTAAAAATTCTATCAAAATTCCATTCTGTGGAATGACATGCATTTTAATTTAATTTCAGATGAGGTAATGCAATAAACAAATATTTTATGTATATTAAACTATTATTTATCAGTTAAAAGTCAACAGTTGACACTTCATTTTTGGTCAAATTTGAACATGGTAGCTGATTTTTCTATATTTTCTGTAAATCTTTATAATGAATCATGTAAGTCCTTTCTCATAACACATTAACTCAATCCAGTCTACACAAGCAGGAAGAAAAAATAGTTCATGAGCTGAATTACTTGCAAGTTTGAAATGAAGTCTTGCCCACAATGCTGTCAACAAGTATAAACTTGTTGAGCTCTACCATAAAATAAAATGCCAACATAAATTACGTCTGAGGAAATTAGGTAAATAGGTACCATTCAGCATCAGATGTGACAGGAAGATTCTACTAAAATTGCATAAAGCCTTTCAGAGAGAATTTAGGCCATAAATCACCATCAAAAGGCTTTTAGTTTCAATCCCAGCTCAAGACCGTGGAGATGCCTCGTTGCTCATGATAGCCATAAACCTGTCAAGTCAGTAGCATTGAGATCACATAATCTCTTGTTCGGAGATAGGACTATGATATTATGCAAAAAAAAGGCACAGTTAGAAATAGATATACTTAATGGCATGGAAGAGGTATATTATTTTTTAAATTTAGTCCCAAGACACAGTCCGTAAGGCAGGGAATTTCTGTCCTGCTTTTTGTGATTAGGTAAAAGAATCTGTAGGATAAATTACTTTGTCATATATGATGATGTCATAGTGGGTGAATTGAGTAACACAAGAGTCTATGATTGATTATCAAAAATAAAAGCCACTAAATATTAAAATATCAAGTACTGTCAAACCAGTCTTGAAAATGTCTTAGCAGCATTACTTGATAACTCGCTATCGTGACAGGTGTCTCCTCAAGGTGCATACATAGGTCTCAATAAAATTTAGAGGCACATCTAAGAAGTCACATTAGCAATGCCAAACTGAACTGCATTTTATAAAATAAATTTTTGAAAATCATTAGGAGAAACAAAAATATTTTAAAAAAGAGAAAGTAACAACAAACCCACAAAACCATTTTGCTTTAAAGCGAACAGCATGTGTTCTCGTGATCTATGACTCTAGTCTGATAGGATTACGCTAAATTGAAGCAGAAAACAAACCGAAGCACAGCTGAGGTACCTGCCAAAGTCATCAAGAAAGAAAAAAAGTAAATGGATTTTTAAAGTTATTTTCACTTCAAAATATTTTACTAATAGCTAAAATAAAAATTCTAAGTACTTGAAAATTACCCTTGAATATATTCCCTTGTCTATGGTGATGAATATTTCTTATTTTCCTGTTGTCTATACTGTCACATTTTCTTCTTTAGAAAGAAATATCTATAGCCAGTGTAATCTCAGACTATACTGATTAATCTACTCCATTGTTTCTACTAAATATGTCCCTACAAATGTAAGTCTTTCTTCCTATATTTTTTCTAAGTTAACAACATGTTTTATTTGGTATATTTATTTATTCATTATATTCTATATTCAGTTAATTTTATTTTGACAAAAAATTCTATTTGTCCTAATATTACCTGAATGGAATCTAATGAAATAAATAAATCCCACGGATGAAAGTTGTAATTTCTTCCCCTATTTGCGATTATTACTGTACTTCATATCAACCAAAAAAGCAGTAACACTACACCTTTCTCGTTTATTGTCAAGATACAGATTATCTTTGTTCTATATTTAATTTCTTCAGCTTTCACACAGTTTTTCAACCAAGAGCAAGCTGATGACTTTGGTTTGCCTTATGGTTTCTAGGAGTTGGGCTGATCCAATCTGTGTTTGTGACTATCAAAAGCAGTCATCAACATTAATCTACAGTGCAGCTGTCAGTTTGTGTGTCCACGCTTCAAAGGATGCTAAATCCAGCAGCATGGAAAAGAAAGCTATTCGGTAATAAAAGATTGGAGAGTTCCTTAAAATGCATCTGCACATACTGCAAGCTAGAAAATGAAAAGCCATCTTTTTCAGTTGCTGCCGAGATGCTGGGATGCTAGAATAAAGAGCTTGTTTAAAAAAATAAAGAAAGATGAGCCCTTAAGAAAAAGCCTTATGTACAACGAACATCCCATTTTCCTGTTAACAGAAGTTCCAGGAATTTGATGTTCCTTTACACCATTGCAGCAGCAAAGGCCCTGGAAATCATAACGTATAGTTGCTAAAGGTAGAAAAAAAGCATTGTGGTATCAGAGCTATTCAAAGTTTAAAATGTACAGTTCAGTTATGAATCAGTTTTGGGTTTTTTAATGTTCTATTGACAATATTCTTCTATAAATATTTCTGTTCTCTATTTGAACAGGAGCAGGACAGTAATTGAAAACAGAGGCTGATTAAATATTTCCTACTGTAACAAGGAACAAAAAGAAGGGAAAATTATGTGTAGCCAAGACACACACTTAACCAAGTCCAAAGGCAGTGCATAAAAATACTTGCTAAAAGTTGTTTCAGATGTTTAGTCCAGTGCTATTAGTTTTGGATTAATTTCAGAATATATAATAAATTTTAAGAGTGCCATAAGGTATCACTACCTATGCCCCCACTCCCTGAAACTTAATAACTGAAGTAACTGTAGGCTAGTTAGACTGGGGTGTCTGTCCCAGACTAAAGAACAGACAACACTTGCACAGAATTAAATTCAGAAAGAAATCAAAGGAACATAATTTTAAGTCAGCTAATATGTTCTAAGAGAGACTAGGTCTTCCCAGACTAACCTGATTATATTCTTTGATGCCATTAGGAGTTTGGTAATGTTAAAATTCATACAGCTGCAACTCAGAATTTTGCTAAATATCTAATTTGTGAACTCAGAATATTCTATTTAACTATTAGACTTACGCAATAGTGGTAAAGTACGTGTTAATTGAATTAAAAACTGCCAAAATGATTACTAACAAAGCATTATTTTCATTGTTAAATCCTTAGTAAAAGGTGAAGAAGAAAGTTCTGGAATGCATCCAGACCAACATCTAGTGAACCTTGTCTTAACCGCTTTCATCAGTAATATGTAAACAAATAAAAAATCATTTCCTAAGAAGTCTGTGAATTGCCTGTAATGATAAATAACAGTTCTAAAAAGTTGCTTGAATTGCTTTGTCAAGTAAACTCTGAAATAAGTTAAATTTTGTTATAGCCAAATGCAAATCTATAGCCCTTGGACGGCACAATACAGACTATGCCTAACTGAGAGAGGTGAGAAAGAACAGCATTTGGAAAGTGAGATCTGACAGGATATAGGGCATATGGGAGATAAACATATAAACGTCCACTGCTGATACTCATGGAAAAAAGGAACAAAGGACCAGTGCATGTGAAAAAAAACATTACCAAGTATATACTTCTCGATCCAGAACATTCAAGAAACAAATAATACATTTGCTTCCGCAAAGAGCAGTTCCCATTTTTTAAAGAAAATTGTACCAAAACCAATTAGAATCCTCAAGGCAAAAGACTGAGTACTATGGTAACTGTCATATTATGAGAAACTTATATCTACTGTGTGTGAGAAAAATTAATCAATATTCATATATTCATAGGGCAAGAATTCTTAAGAGGTCACTTTATTGGGGGGAGGTTGGAGAGAGAGAGAGATATTCAAAGGTGAAAAATGAAGGGAAAACTGGCTTCAGAATGGAAACTAAGCACTATTCTGTGTTAGTGAAACTGATTAATAAAGAAAAATACCAAGAGAAATGAGGGATTTTTTGTCTCTGTTTGCCTGACTCAGGTAGGTCCATATCTGCAAGGACACACTCCAGGCAAACAAAGCATTAGAACTGTGTTCAGGCAGAACAGGATGCAATTTAATGTCTTGTGAAACGGAGAAGATAGAATAGTTAGATAAAATGGCTCCATCATGCTTAAATCTATGAATCCATGATACATCTGTTCTGAAAAATCATAATACGTTGGAATGCAACTAAAACTAGATTTTAAGCTGCTATTACAAAGGTAGTATTTACAAATGTGATTATGCCAAAGACTCCTTTCAACACAGCAGAGCTCTCTCAAGTATTATTAGAGGATCATGACAGTAGGGGAGACTCTTCTGTCTTCAATGAGATTTAGACCAGATCGTTAATCCCCAGAATGTTTTTACCAGTCACTGTAGGAGTTATTCAGCTCTCACCCAGACCAGCTATCTCATTCCTGATGGTTTTAACTTGAGGAAAGATGTAACTCACAGGAAAAAAAAAAAAAAAATGCCAGTCTCTAGAGAATCAAAATGGCACAATTCTTGCACTTAGAAATACTTTAGATGTTACTATTACTGTCAATATCAGAGGAATTAAGCAGGATCTAATAACAGAGAGCAGCAGACATTTATTGCCAGTACTTATAAGAGATATTTATACAGGTAATATAAAATAAAAATTTCCATTACAACTTTGCAAATCTAGCAAAAAATATCCACGTGTTGGACACAGTTGCTAAGTATATAAATTTTTAGCTACAGAATTACTTAATTGGTAAAAGATATATCTAAGGTATTTTAAAGAAAATAATTTAATTCCTCTCACCTAAGACAATGCTAAAATGAAAGCATATTTTCAGAAGTCTTATTTTTAGTGCACATTGAAAATGACTAAGTGGAGGGCAAATTATTCTTGAGGCTCTCATCCACTATTCAAATTTTTGTCTATATGTGACAGAACAATGGTTCTGTGTTCAGTGCTGGCATTTACTGAGCAGATCTGGATGACAAAGCATTTTCAGAGTATTTTCCATTCACTTCCATCTCAGATTACCACCTTGATGATGAACCATTATCCGCAAAGTATACTGACTTTTCTTGGTAACTGGATTTCAGATATCTAAAACTAGAAACTATAAAATTATCAGAGAACTCACAGCCCTATTTCATACATCGCATTGTATATTTTATTTTTGCTACTAGCATCACACTTCCCACTATAGGTTTTCCATTCATTAAATTTTTTTTCTGTTTGTAATACAGACATATGCATTACATGCATCTGTAACCAATCCTGTGTACTTTGAAAACGGCAATCTGATAGCAGTTTTGGGCACACAGGTGAAGGAAAGCTTTGCTTATTATTTATTCATAATGGCACTGGCTTTAATTTAGTCAGAGGTCTCAGAAAATAAAATATTTTCTCTTAGCAGCTGTTTACACTACCTCAAAAAGAAATGAGCTAGCCATGCCCTTTCTGCCACATATATTAATTTTTGCCAAAGCACTGTACTTAGTTTTCCATAAATTTGGGATGTGTTGAAAGTGAGATTCCACAGAAAAGTAATAAAAATGTAGTTTATTATGCAAAGTAGCACTAAAACCCAAAAGTTTTCATATGCACATAAACAATGGGTCAGATATGTACAAAAGTGAACATTTACTTTGACTATTACACTATTTATTTCTAGGAAATAAAATACATGCAGTGGTAATAATGGAATCGTGTTCTGTATTCCTTATGTGGCTTATAAAATTACTGTCATGCTCAAGGCACTGCAATTGTACTTTATATTTTAGAGCTTAACTGTAAGGTAAGTTCTCACTAGCCTCTCAATAGCAAATCAACTCAATGTTTGAAAATGCTTTTATTTTGCTTTGATTTTTACCTTATGTGACATTACAAAGGAGAAAAGCCCAGATTAACTGACAAGCTAGTGAGAATTTGTTCTAATTTTATTCAAAACAATATCCTAAGATTTGCAAAAGGGAGCTCTCCATTAAAGAAAAGGGAAAAAAAGGTATTAGAAAAGTAAATGTGTCTTCTTTACTCTCCTAAAGGAGGATAAAAGCAAAATTATTTACAAAAATGTCTTCAACAACAGGTATAGTTTATATCAGATCATAAGAAACCATGTTTCCATTCACCAGAGATTATTTTTAGAATGTAATTTGTGACCTAATCAGTGGGAATGAATTTAAAGTAGCAGTAGCATTGTGTTTAGTATGCATGCTAGTAGATATTAAAGCATTTCTTGCCAGCAATGTTCATTGCATTGCAGTTCATTAGCAGACTTAAAATTATTACATCATATTACAAGTCCTGAAAAAGTGTTTTACATAGGTGTGGATATGCCTACATGATCCCAGCAGATCAGGTCTTCAGAAGATACAATTAGGTAACTAAAACACTTGGCAACTAGACAGCTGGAGAGAAATATTTTGTTGTAACCAAACATCAACAAGCTAGAGTTTGTCAGTGCTTTGTAATGTGGCAACTTCCACAACACTTTTCACACAATGCAAAAGGCAAGCATAAGTGTCCAAGGTACTTCGTATCACTAGACTACCAGAAATTCAGCATTATCAAACAACTTATTTATCCTCAGCTGTCTTCTCAGAAATGTCTGAGGAGTCATTTTCACACTTAAAAAAAAAAAAAACAAACCCAAAGAAACAAACGTGTTAGGACTTTTGAAAAGATATTTACAATTAGTGTTACTGAAAGCAGCTAAGCACAGATATTACCATTTGGATTATAATATTTTCCTGCATGGAAGATTTCCTCTGAAACATTTTAAGCATGGTAAACTTCTATGTAACTGAACTCAATGCCCTGTGACTCGCAGTGCTACTAATTCTGCCTCTAGTTTCCTGTCAGGTACTTGGCATTGCTGAATAAGCTTTTAGATAAACAGGAATGCCTTAATGTTAATGCAATCAGACTCACTAGTAAAATAACTATCATTTTCCTAGATATATTTCTAATGTGACATTAAGGTAATGGGAAGGTAATGGAAGAGGAAGAGGAAGGGGAAGGGGAAAAGGAAAGGGAAAGGGACAGAGGATGAAGAAAGTCACTTTTTGGTAGTGGAAGAGATTTCTTTGGCACACTGAACTCCCAACTTAACAAGTGGATGTGACCACTGTTGCTCTGCATTTCTGAAGAGCCACAGTTATCCAGGTACAAGACAGCATGGGGAGGCTGGAACTGCTCTGGACTTGCTAAGCACTCCAAGAGGTGAGATCAAGTCCTGTAATTACTTTCATGTCATGAGGGCCAATTTTGACATTTGGTATAAGTCAAGAACATGAAGGAAGAAAGACTGGAAAAGGTCTCCCTCCCACACTCCCATCAACTCCCAGAAGCCACACTAATATTTTGCCTTGCTCTTCACATTCCCTTCATATGCAACAAATCTATCATGAGGAAAAATCAAAAATTTAACAGCAACATGAAAAATATGTTGAGTCACAGAATGAATGAGAGATTTCATTCTACTTCCAAATAAACTTCAGATTCCACACTCTGCCTTCAGTGATTCTTGGATACCATTATTTAAGCTGCCTTTTTTTTTTTAATAATCTATCTACACAAGCTCATTTTAATTTATTTTTTCATAGTTTTCATACCGATTAAATGTTTAAATCATGGCTACATGTATTTTTATATTTCTCATAATACTTACGGGTCTTTCGAGCAGAATCCTCCACAAAAAGAGAAGAAATATCTTCATCCACCCCTGCTTCATTCTTTGCAATGCAAGTATATGCTCCTGTATCTTCATAGCGCACATTGCTAATGTGAACCTCACTACCATTTGCTGAAAGGAGACGAAAAAATCAACATGCAGACATGCTACATTGCTTTCAGATTATATATTCAAAAGGGTTTCTCTGCTCATACTAATTAAACCATTTTCATTCCTCAGTTCATAACTTGGAGGCATGCCAAATTAGTCCAAAGGTATTCAACTGGTTACTGAATTACACTATTATTCATCTCACAGATATCCAGAGTAACTCAGCTGATTTTGCACTTCAGAGCCAAATATCAGAGATTTTATACATGTTTAAATGACTATGCTTATTTCTAAAATCAGGTAATTATTAGGTTTTTATTATGTTGCATTTGGTCACTTGACAACATCACTGGCTTTACACAAAATAACCCATGTTTCCATGGAACATGGGCTAAAATTTCAATGTAAATAATAATTTTAATAAAATTGTCTCTTATATCCAGAGGCATCTAGTTTTGGTTTTGTGTGAATGCAGTGCAACAGTAGAAAAACCGGTGCATTGAAATTTTACATCTACATCAGGGCAGGAGCCTATGGAAACTACTTCACGACCTGCACATCAGCTTGTGTAGGAGCATCAAAAAATAGTTCAGATTTCATAGACAAAGGTCTTTCAAATATTGTGATGTGACTAACAATGTGAATAATGATTTATTGCATTTTAAGTACAGTATACTTGTTCAGCTGTAGGAACTATACAAAAAGACAGCTTTATAGTTTATTCTAAAGCATAGAGTAGAAGGCATACTGAGTTATGATGTAATACCCATCCTAGCTTGAAGCTAATGCACAGATAGTTTAAACCAGGAAAATTTCTGGGGAAACAATGAAATTTTCAAAATGGGCTGCTTGCTTCACTCAGATATTGCACATTTTTGAATAGAGAGGAGCATATTGCTCATATCAGTACATATCAGTAAGTACAATCATTATTCCAACAAAGAAAAAACAGAGAAGATATCTGTCTTGGGGAAGACATCCTTTGAAATATTTTAGCTTAGACTTCAACCCTTGGTTAAAACTATGCAAGAAGGGCAGCTAGTATACAAGAGATGCACTGATAAAGCATTAGCAATCTGCACCAGTAAATATGACCCTTTACCTTGAAGAGTTAGCTGTTTGGACAACTTTGGAGTGATATCAATTCCATTCTTCAGCCAACCAAGCCGTGGGTTGGGAATACCTTCAGCGTGGCACCGAAGGCTAGCTGTCACACCTGGCTCCCTTGCCTGGCTCTCTGGATAGACTCGGATAACTGGTGGAACTGAAGACAGAAAACAATTATAATTTAATGAAGAAGAGCATTATCTTCATTTAAAGAAAAATAATTATAAGCAATTTGAAAGACTCCTGCAGCTATATATAACAACACAGAGATGTGGTATTAGTCAGATATTCAGTGGCATTAGATGTGGAACTCTGTCTCAGAAAATTTATGAAGCAGAAGGAATGCTCTCTGAGAAAAATGTGTTTTCACTGCCTGTGGTACCAACAAAAAAATCCTTAATTCTAGTTCAATAGTTTGTGGTTGAGTAATGTGATTTTTATTTTGCCTTAGATTTATTTATAAAATATGAATAATGTACAACCAGTAAGTCATTATATGATGTAGAGAGACTGTAATTGTCCTGTTTCACAAACCGTAACACTTCATCTCCACCTTTCCCTTCTCTTCAAAACACCTATCAGCAATCCATTTCAACTGTAAAAAACCTGTTCAGGTTTATACCTGTTCAGACAGGTCCTTCTGTACTCAGGATGCCATTTACCTTCTTGTCTCAGTTTGAGATAATTTGGAGGGGCAGAGACCTTGGACAGAAGTCTCCTCCCTCAGATTCAATACCCCTGGTTTGTCCAATACAGAATGAGAGACCAAATATGTCTGGATGTAAGTGAAAAAAAATAACTCCCAGAAAGAATACTAATAACAATACTGATAAAACTGGGTTGAACCAATCAACGAGGAGAAACTTTCTAAGCTCTGCCCACTGGACTAAATTGAGATGGAAGCTGGCCTCCCCCACCTGGAAAAACACATGTGGCCACGGGACAGAGACAAGATGGCCACCCATCCATGTGGTTTGCCTCTCCCATGCCTGGAAAACCTGGCAGGTACAGTTCAAGAAGTGTTTGGGCAACGCTCTCGGACACGATTCATGGGGCATCCTGCATAGGCCCAGGAGCTGGACCTGACAATCCTGACAGGTTCCTTCAAACTCAGCAGAGTCTATGATTATGTGATTCTACGATTCTATGATTCCATGTATAAGATTAGTTTTCTGAGTTTATTAGTAAAATATAAGAATTATTGTCATCACTTTTTCAAGGTTTGAAAACTTGCTGCAGTATGTGCTTGCCAACTAAAAATCTGCTACATGCCACAAACTGGTATTGGCAGAGAGAGGACATATGCTATTACAATGGACATTCTTATTGATAATGAATGATTAAGCAAGATTTAAAAAACCCACTATGTAAATATTTTAGATGAATAACTACATATCTTTAATTATTTATAGAGAGAACTTGCTTGAGGTTCTTTCTAACAACAACAAAAAACTTAAGTATAATAAGATCAAAGAAACATATTTCCTATTCTCCAAAATTTTGTTTAATGCAGCTCTAAAAATGTGGTATACTTGTGTTCTGTCACAAAACACAGCTGGGTGGAGGATGGAGTATTATCTGATAATGAAAGAAGATAACAAGATAAAAAATTAACTGTGTCTATTTTGACATGAGATTAAATACTTTCAAATGCTATCCAGCTATTTACAAGAAATGTCCCAGCATGCTGTCCTATTAAAGCATAGAAATTCCTTAGACTTCTACGTTAACAGAAATACACAAACATACTCTATCTCAGATAGGATGCAAAACTCAGTAGGTTTCAGGGATATTTTAAACCTAGTTAGAGAGGAGGGTCTTTTCAAATAATGTACACATAAAAGTACATCTAGGCCCAATATGCAGATGGCAAAAATATAATAAAATAACTTGGAAGAAGGTTAAAAATTAGAAAATTATGGCTGTTAGTTTCTTAGACTACCAGCTGAGAGAAAAGGATATAAAAATCTGAGATTTAAGGTTTCCATTGAGTTTCTTGAAGGGGCTTCGCTTTCATGCAAGTGGATCTTTACTTTTCATCTCAAGCCTGACATTCCTACTTGTGTTTCCCCTCCACTTCTTCCCTGTTCTATCTCCTCTTGCATAGCACCTGAGACCTTGCCTTCACAACTGTGCTCCTCAGACGGAGCCCCACTCAACTGCACATTCAATAGTCTAAACATCTTTTGGAACCTCAGGTCCCAGTCTCACTCCACCTCACTTCCTAAGGTCCAACTTTCATATCTGCCCTGTTCAGCATTTCTTGACACAAGGTCCTTTAGGCAGCCTACCTCATGTTGTAGATTTCCCACTGCAGCAAAGACAAATAGCTTATTCTTCTACCTTGCCTCTGGAAAAGTAAGGAGTTCCATCTCCTTAGAAACAGGATTGCCATCACTGAACACTCTCAAGCATCTCAGCAACAGAAACAACTTTTAGGACCAATTAATTTCATTCTGACTACCTATGACAGAATATATTTCTTGTCTTTCTTTCCTGTCCCTGAAATATTCTTATTGCATATAAAACCTTATGGGTATTTAACTACCATAGCTTGACAAACTTCTATTGAGCACTTGAGAAGAGTTAATTTTTAATGATCCAATTTCAAACAATTGAATAGAAAATGCAATGTATTAGTTTCATCTGGACAAAAGGCAGGTGATATTTTTGGGACAATGTTGTTAAGAAAGTCTTAGAAAATATTAAAACAAATCAAATACTTCCTAAATAAAGGAACAAAATCCCACCCTTCATGACAAGATGTTATTGTTGCTAAATTAACTACTCAGGTGTTGTTAGAAGAAAGTGAGGACCTGCTCAAGTGGAAGCAGATCTGAGTTTTTACTATTCCTTATTTCTGTAGTAGATTTTGTTCCATTTAGCAGTGTTTTCCCAGGCACTGAGGTTCTTTATGACAGTAGAGTTTATTTCTTGCCCTACCTTTCCTCTATTTGCTGCCATTTCCCATTTTCCTTAGCAAATCTGTCTCTGATAGGTTATCTATACAGCTAAAAACATTTTTCAACACTCATTTTGCTTTATAATTTTTATTTCATATTACCCTGAAGCCTACCTCTAATATAACACTAAGAACTGTGCAACTGAGGCACACACAGGCAAGTGAAATATTACTGCAGTTGTGGGCATAGTCTAAAAAGTAAATTTGATATGACAAGTTTGATGTCTCTTTGGGTTCATTTAAATCACTTTTTTTTTGCTTGTAGCTGACCATAAATATTAACCAGAAGTCAAATTTTAAGTACACAATTAATGTGAATGCTCTTTCAAAATGGTATATTATAACATCCTAACCTAACTTAACCTACTTTACAAGGGACATAAAATTACAGAGGTTAAAAAGGGAGTGGAGACACTGCATGTTTGTATTTAGCAGAATAATGTATAACACATAATTAAATGAATCTTATATCTCTTATCTTTCAGTTAAAAAAACCATGTGAGACTGTTGCTTCCAAATATGGTGCATATTTAACTATTCAATAAATCTTACATTTGTTATAATCCTCCTGAATATTATTTCATTTGGGTCTGATGGGGGGATGGCAGAGGGGGGGAAGGAAGAAAATAGTCTGTTCAAGCTGTCTTGATTCCAGAGAGAATGTATGTGTTTAAGAAAGAAATAGGTAGCATACATAGTGGACTAGGTTCTTCTATTGCTGTATATAATAACATTTCCTTTTTATTAAACCAAGATACCTTGGAATAACAAAGCTGATAAACAATGCTTCAGACAATAAATACCCGATTTATATCTGGCTGAGGGACTGGGGTCTCCTTACTTTCCCTTAAGGCACCCAAACTGCTTATCTTTAGTCTTGAAACCAAGGTGTGGAAAATTCTTGTCACCTATCTGTACAAAACATGACTTGTAAATCAATGTGGATTCTCAGGGAGTAGGATAATATTGTTAATACACAAACTGAAAGAAAAAAGTCACATTGGTGCTATATATATATATATATATTGTAACATACAGCATAAATACATACCACTTTTAGAGCAAGTTTGAATTTGAAGTCAGTCTTCCTTTTGGTTTAATATGGCTAATGACATCTCTCTTCTCTGTCTAGAAACAACCTCCCAAAACTGAAATTCCTCAATTTTACACTTTGAAAAACCTAGGCTATGCCCTGTATATGCTTGTGAAATAGAAAAACTTGAATTATGAAAACAATATTGAAACTCATCTAGATATCATGTCTATATCTGTCAACGTGATCAATAATATTAACATATCTGGTTATGGACAGCATAGAACCATAACAAAATAGACACTGAGTTAATGAGAAAACAAACTTTCCATGTATTTCAGCTTTTTCAGTAGTAATTTTTAAGGCTTTTTTGGAGGGAGGAGTGTCAGATATAGATATCACCTTCATGTTATCCTAGGAATGGTAATAACAAGAAAGAGTAATAACTTTTAATAATCCTTTTTCAACACATTAACATAAGCAGGAACATAAACATAAGAAAAAAAAATCTTGATTTGTTAGTAGACTTCTGTTTTTTACCTTAAATAATCATACACTTCAGTTGTATTGAATAGTTGAATATTTATATATAAAGTGGTTAGTTGAACATATTAATACGATCAAAGGGTATTTTAGAGACAGGTGGACCCATACCAAATACAACAATACATATTACAAGAATTTCTGAGTTTGTTACAGATTCCTATTTTTTTTTTGTCTGAGCACCATTTACTAAATTGTTTAGAAAAAATTTACCAGCATTTATCATCATTCCCCATAAAATTTTGAATGGCTGCTGTGGAAAAAGCACAGAGGCTAATAAACCAACATAAGGGAGATGATACAAATCCTTCTGAAACACAAATTAAGTAAAGACAGTTTTGAACAAACAAATTATGGAGTTGATATTATAAATACTTCATGGGAGATTGAATTACAGAGCTCCTCTTTGTCTTCAGTGATAGTAAGACCACTACATATGGCTCTCCCTATCTGAGAACAGACTTTCTAATTAATGGGATTCATGTCATGTGATCTCAAAAACAGTAAAGGAAAAATAACAGATGGAATTAATTTAGATATCACTGAAAGAAGAAAAAACAAAATCAAACTGACAGACTCAGATTCATATAGTCATATAGTCTCAGTCATATAACCTCAAAATTGTACACATTGGAAGTTTTAAGTATTATTTAAATGTTAATAACTAGGATTATGCTATGAAACAGTCACTCCTGCCCCATTACAACTTTGTATTTTATAGGTTTTTATGGTTTGTATTAAAAATTGTTAAATATCAACTCATTATTATATTGCTTACAATATTTACCATATTATTTGTATAAAAGTAGGCTGTTTTTCTCACTATAAAATAAGTCTTTTACAGTGCTCATTGACTGTATTTTTAAGACTCCAAAGGAAGCTCATTATTCTTTACTACTGTAGCAGATAATTCAAAACTAAACAAATCAAAGATTTTTACCTGAAAATTAAATCAAATATATATTTGCATACTAGTTAATGTAAAATATGCATTTTTCCCTAAAAATATATAGCTGTACGCAAATTGAAATCAAGAAAGGACTTAAAATCTAATTACATTGTTTTCATTGAACCTTCACATTATATCTTTGTGATCAATGAAGTCTCATTATCCCATTAACCTTTTGACTGACTCTCCAGTTAATACAAGTATCATTATATTAATTAGTCATTATCACAGCCACAAGTACTGACCATCATGCCTGCACTTAAGAAGATTATTGTTTAGAAGTACAGATCTAAACTGTGGAAGAGCTGTTCATTTGACCTTTAATCCCAATGGGTTTACCTCTATTTATCCACAACATGCACAGCAAATGATCCTATTTCAAAGGCCTTCTTTTCCTATTCTTTGCTCCCCTAAATATCAACAAAAATTGTGTTGGAAGTTATCATTCCAGTGCCAGCTTTAGGAACAGCAGGTTTACAGTGGTTTCCAGATGAAAAAACAATTTCTTGACAGACCAGAAAAATCTGCAGTTGTGCTCTCTCAAAATATATTTGAATTTCAAGTCTGGCAGAAAACCTTCTTCAATTTCAGTGGAGTTTGCCTCATTGTGTGTTGAACTCAGCCAAACATGAGGAATTCTAGTATTTTAACTCTTGCAATGCAGCTCTGCAGGATTATTTACACATTGGAATAGATAAGGAATGTGTTGACAAGAATATAATTTTGTTAATAACTTAGGGTAAACCGAAACTCATACAACAGAGGAGGAATGTTGGTCAAGGACCTTCTACTGTGTGCGACTCATGAATAACTCTGCTATGTCTGCAGAAATTAAAATATGAATAAAGTCTTCAGTCTTCTCACTAGTTTAGCCAGTATTTGCTACCTGGCTTTTTAAATGACAGAAAATAATCCCAGAAGAAAAGCTTGAAGGAGGAAAAGATAGTTGTATTTCATGTGCATATCAATGAAAGATAAGAATAACAAGATATTTAAGCATTCTTGAATGAGATATCAAGAACGGTCAATTATAATAAGGGTTTATGCAACTGAGCAACCACTAACAAAATTAAGAATGATGGCAATAGCAGTGGCTCAGAAACTAGTGCTATTGTTTGCTTCAAGAGACAAATAGAGCCTGTTAATGCAAAATTAATTTGGAGGAGGAGATGGAGGTCAGCCATGATTCTGTAACAACATGAAATGACGAACACTGGTGGTTTACTGCAGAAAGGGACACTTAAGAGTCAAAGACAAATATGAATTGAAATAACATGAAAGTGGAGGGTCATTGAAAGGAAAAAAAAATACATTAAACCTCACTGGTGATAACGTACAGCAGACCTTTCATCAATGGAGAAGAAATAATTTTGCTTGAAGAAAAAATTATGCTTGAAATAATTTAGGAAAGAAACTGCATATAGGAAGAACAGCTATGAGAGGGTACAGCAGCTCTAGAGAAGGTAAAGGCCTGTCTTCAGAACACCACTAACAATGCAGTTAAGTTTCCTCTAAGTACAGAGTTCAACCAAATGTTCCCTCGAACTTGAACAGATGTAGGAAAATGTAGAGATCAAGATTTCAAATCCAGCTGCCTGAAGTTAATCTCATAAAATCATGGTTAGATTTCAAAATAATACATGTGAATTTAGAAGCCTACATCAGGGAAGTGCATTTTTTTTCTTATATTGAACAAACCATTCTTAACACAAGAGACTTACACAATTATTTTTCCCAATGTGTTCTCCAGAATTAATAAATTAATACCAAAACCTACTTTATCTGTGTATATCTATATGTATATATAAAGCCACTTATTATTCTACATAGCATCACAGGTGCAAAGCAAGTCCTCTGGACTATCTTTGCACCTTTTAATAATTATTATTCATATGGGAGTAAACTGAATAATATATAAATATATAAATTGAAATTATTATATTTTATTGGTTTTAAATGTTATTTAAAGGCAAAAAAATGAAAAATTATATATATTTTTTTTCTGTTAAGGTGTAACACAATACAAAAAAAGTAAAACAGCAACAGCAGATCATCTGCTTAACAAAATCCAAAACCCAAGTAATGACTTGGTAATTAGAACATTTTTTCTTACCAGTCACTTGAAGAATATGAGTTTGATAGAGCTTATCATAGCCGTCAGCATAGCAGGTGTAATTTCCCATATGAGTTGTGGTAACCTTAGTAATGTACAAGGACCCATCATCTCCAAAATCCTACCAGGAAAGATTAAAAACAAAGTTATCACAATTAAGCCTGCGTCTCTACAGTAATTATGTTCATCATCTTGGCAACAAAGCTGTGATGCAAATATCAAATATGACAAATATTAAATGAGAATATCTGGCAGCAATGTGAAATTCAAATATTATACTTTTGAATGGTGGGGTTGTTTAATCTCGTGACATATATTGTGTCCGGAAAAGAAAATACAAATTTTGTTTTATCAACTAGTTGAACTCTGCAAAAGCTATGATAGTTATTTCCAGAAGAAAAGCTATTTAGGATTGGATCTGATCAGTGAGAAAATCTCTGCAAAATCTAACAAGCTAATTGACATCCTGTGAAAGTGTTGTCAATCCTTTGAAATGAGCAGATAAACAAAAATAAAATCCTAGGTTTTCTTCAATTCTTCTCATTAGAGCCAGTAATAGATTACAGAAGAACTACTGTTATAAACTCATTTCAGGGATGTGGGACTCCTGAAAGTCAGTGTTTCTGGTCAAGGCCATGGCAAAGGAAGCTTTCAGTACATCAGTCTCTTATACATTTGGCACCAGGTCCCATGACCAGCTCAGCAACAGGTCCATATTTTCCCTAGTCTTCCTTTTGCTGCTGCTATCACCTTAAACTCTGTAGACCTTTATGTCCCTCAGCAGAGTCAATTCCAGGATAGCTTTGTCTTTCCTAAACTGTACATTCAGACAGTGTCTCCACCTTCTCCTTGGGTCTCTGTTCCTCCTTACACTTTTCTTCTTTTTATTTGAGTTTTGTCGAAAGCTCTTTGTTTGTTAATACAGGCCTCTGGTTGCTTTTGATTTAGTGTTCATTGTGACAGCCTGTTCTTGAGCGTAATCCATGAAAATCAACCATCTGTCTTAGACCCCTTCTCTTTTCAATATAATCTCCCATGGGATTCTTCCAAGCACATCCTTGAACAGGCTGAAGATTGCCACCCTGAAGTCTGCTGCCCTGAAGCCCATGGCTGTATTCCAGCTTTTTGCCCTGATGCCTCCTCTTAGACTTTTCCATCTCATGGTCACTGCAGCCAAGGGATCATTTTACTCCCAACCACTTCTTCCTAATTTGTTTCTTCGCAAGCTTTGTAACATTCTCTCTAAATTCCTCAAATCCACAGAAGACTCTATCAAAAGCTTGTAAAGACAAAAACCTCAGCTACAATACTTCATTCAGAAAGTCTGTAAGCTACACAGTAAAAGAACTTTGATAGAAAAATATTACTACATGCTGCCTTATATTTTATCCTTTGGACATTATCAATAATAAAATACTGGGCTAGATTAAACTCTGGTCCATTATGACTATTCTTAAATTCACACCTACAACTCTCCCAATTTATTCCAGTTTTTGTTCTTAGTCAGAGAGCACAATCCCAATGCTTGTACACGCATACTTCATTCAAGATTTCTTTCACTATAACATCTTGAGTCTTCTTGTAGACTGACATTTAAACATGAAAACTGAAATCTCTATGAAATTCCCTTTAATTTTTCAGTTTTCTTTCTTTGAATACACTAAAAAGTATTATTCAGAAAACATATGTCTCACCATGTTTCTTCATTCAAAGATGGAAAACTGAATTTCAGATTCCACAACTCTGTGCTTTAGATGATTCTGCTAGTTGCTCATTGTGAGAAGAAAATTGCACACCTAAACATTAACCCACCTTGTAATACTATCAAAAACTTGCCTTTCTCAATATAACTAGCTTTCTATATTAGCACTTTGGTTACACAGACAATATTTCTACTAAATCTTCAATATAGCATTACATGTTACCACCACAAACACTGAAAAACAACCTTTTTAAGATTTAATTTTTAATTTTGATAATATGTACCAACACATCTGGATTTCCCTTCAAAATAATCCACCTGACTAATTTCAACAAACTTCCTAGTATTTTGATCTTTATTTCTTTCTAAAGTGTATGAAGCAGAAGTTCAATTTACTTTTTTTCTCTTGATTAGCTAACCACACATTTTCGAAGTGTTGCTCTTCACCAACATTATTAGCCAAAGATGGAAGAACAGCTGTTCCGAAGAGTCACACTACAGGTACTCATGTGTTATCTAGAAAATGGCTATTATTGCTCTCTAAAATTTTCTGCCTAATCTCTGCTAAAAGTATTTGTGAACAAAATAGGACATAGGATAGAGTGTATAAAAATTTAGCTGCTACAATGCAGTATGGAGACAAGTTGAATTTAACATTCCTTATGCTAAATTATTAGATGCTGCTTGGAAGCACACTTACCTGTTCCAGCCCTTTATGGCATATGATATCTTTAGGTACCATAGCTATTTTTTAAGTAAAAGCATGCTGTGTTATGGCTTCTCCCTTCTTTCTCTTAGAAACCATGGATAAAACATTCTTGTGCTTATTTTACTGAGACATCAGTATTTCAATAAGATTCACACCTAACAACATCGTTTCATCACTCAGAGAGACTGAATTTTATGGATGGGGTTTTCTTGTTTGTTTTTTTATTTTTTGGTTGGTTGGTTGGGTTTTTGTTGTTTTGGTTTTTTGTTTGTTTGTTTGTTTTTGATTAGTAGCAGTGGATTTTGTCTGGTTGTTTGGTTTGGATTTCTTATAAAACCACAAAATAAATATCCCCAGTTTATTGTTATAGCAAGTTCAATGTTTGTTTTGTTAATTAAAGCAAACTACTCAATACAAAGAGAATTTGATGTTCTAAGCAGCATTTGAAAGTGGATGGTGAAGTATAAACAAAGCTATTTGACACTGTGTGTTGACAAATACTCAGTGTTTTATTGACTAACTCACAAGCTAAGTCACCGAAAAACCCTGCATCTATACTGACACAAACATAGTTGAACAGAGCCTTCAAACATCAACAACAATAAATACAGAACAGGAAAAAAAATATTTGATGATGGTAAAAAAACCTGCTACAAGCTCAATTTTTGTTCAGTCTCCTACAGTTCAAGTAAAAATGGCAAGTACTTCTAGAAATACATTGAGAAACTCTAATTATTTTTGTCATACATAAAAAGATAGAATTGAACAATTATTTTAACAAGGATTCCACTGCAACTCTGTTCTGCTGAAGAACTTGACATTTTAAGAATCATGATATGTGTCATGAATAATGAGTAAAATAATATGGGAAGAAAACTTTAATTTGATAGTGAATCTTTGCTTTGCTGTCTCAGTGTTTATACAACAGAAACCTAAAGGTGATTTTTGTTTTTAACTCAACAATTATTTCCTTCCATTTTATAACTTGCTTTCACATGCTATTGCTGTGCATATAAGAGAGTTTATGATCACTTGCCTGCATGTCTTCATCAACAGCTCTAGAAAGACTCTTTCCCAGGTTCTCCCCACAGGAGAATGTATAATGAAGGAGACTGTCTGAGTTTGTTCATCATCATGGAAACTAGGATTGGTTTTGGTTTGGTTTGTTGGAATTTTTTTCCAGTGCTTTTTGCCAATATATTTATGTCTTAAATAATTTTTTGGTGTCTTTTTTTTTTTCCTTTGTGTAGAAACCTTCTGTACTTAAAAATCTTAAGTATTCTCTCACGTAGAGATCACAACCTTCCCCTCAGAAGACATCTCCACCAAATAAAAAATACCATGTCTTTATTTACCTTTTCACACAGTCCATCCACACTGCTGCCCAAATTCATTTGCAACATATAACTGAGACTTCCGTTTCGAGAATTTAAGTAGTTCAGGGAAAGGGATCAGGAATGCAGACTAGAATTAGGTGCACTGAAGCCATTATACCCAAAATTTCAGAAGATTTTTGTTGTGGGGGGTTTTATTGTTTTTTGGGGTTTTTTTTGGTCTGTGTTCTTTTGTTGGGTTATTTTGTTTTGTTTTGAAATCAGAAAACTTTATTGTTCCAGAAAAGAAAGTCTAACTCCCTCACAAAATAATTTTAGATCTAAAATACAGGCATGCAATAGCTAAATCATTAATGTACAAAATTCAAACTAGGGATTAGTGTCTGGGTTTTACACATTCAGAGAGACTGAGAAATCTAAAGGGTTCATCTTGAACTCAAGAATATGAAATACTTTCTTTCTGGTTTATAAGTAGTTCTGTTTTGTTTGCTTGGTTTTGTTCCCTTTTTTGGTTTGTTTGTTTTTTTTTTTTCTTTTAGCCCTTGCAATTTTCCAGGCCTAGATGATAACTTTCTCGCCAGCATTCCAGCCTCAGCTTTTTACAAACATTTTGTAAAATAGAACATACTGCATTTAAGAGAGCTATGAACTGGTTAAGGATTCTCTTTTAAAGTTTTCTCCTGTAAGGTCAGTTTCAGGCCGCTGATTAATTCTATGTGTGTTTCCTGAACTCCAGCAAGCACCAGTACCTCCACAAAGGTACACAGTAAAAAAGTGATTTTCATGCACCAAAGTTTACACTTATACACTTTCACAGCACTGATTTTATGGCACCTCTTTCCTGTAGGTCAGAAGACGCAATAAAATCTTATGGTCTTTAGTTTTTCAAATTCTAAAGAACTTCAAAATATTAGTTTTAACTCCAAAACTCCACACAGTGAGGAGTGGAATAAAAAATAAAAATAGAAACAACAATAAAATAATACAGGCTATATGAACTGGAGATGTGAATTCCAACTTTTGTTATACTCAAACAGAAAAAAAATAGCTTACTGGGTCCTTAATAAATGAAATTAGCAAGCACCATGTCATAGCTTTTAGCTTTCATATGACCTGTATTTTTATTTTCAGTCTTTGACAAATCTACTACAAAGAAAAAAAATATATTGCTTGGACTCCTTTTAACGATAACACAGTTATACTAGTTCAATGATACTGATAACACACTTTGGGGGTGGGTGTTTTCCTGCTTTTTAAGGGGCAAATTTTATTCTTTTATAGGAAAAGAAAAAAAAAAACAAAAAACCCATCATCTGCCTCTGAACTGATCAGGTGAAAAATCTGAAGCTAAGGCTTAAAATTTTGCATTGGCTTGCAATTTTGCATTCATATTTGCAGCCAACCAGAGATTTTTGAAACAACAGTTGTTTGCTTGCAAAAAAATGCCAGTATACATAATTCCCTTTAATTTCTACACCTCCCTCCAAGCTTTTCGCATTTGATTTCTGTTGACTCATGGAAGTACCAGCAATACTAATGTCACATTCTTGTTAATATTTCACATATTTTTAGGTATCTCTAACTTCTTTTATTACAAGGACACAGAGCATAGATAACCTTTCATGGGTTAACTGGAAACATTTTTTTAAAAATAATTATTTATGTATGCTTGGTTTGCCAGATAAACTCAGCTCAGGCTTTTCATGCCAATGTCAATGTTACAACTCCTACTTTCCAAGTAATCAGTTTCTCTGTTCACATTGGCAAAGCAATGCAACTCTGTAGTTTGTTACTGCCTGTCAGAAAGAAATTAAATTCCAAAAAGAAAATAATTGCATTTGGCACAAATCCTAGAAGGGTTTTTTTTTTAGTTTTCCTTCTAGATTAAGAGGGAAATCAAAACCTAAATTTCATAAGCACAAATTTTGCATACCTTCTCTCAGTTTCATATTTTAAAGCTGCAATAAGAACTAATCATGAATGTAGTGTAAATCCACTACTTGAAGAACCAGCCTGACAGAAAATTGTAAATCATGTAAATCATGACTAAAGAAAGAAAATACACAGTCTAAAATAAGCACTAGTATAGTATATACAGTAGAAAGTGACAAGATCTTAAAGGAAACTCTATTCTAAAGAATGCAACACCAGACAACAGTTCATGGCTATTAAAGCAGGCTAGCTTTAGTCAAGGGAAATTAATCCTTCTAAGCTTCTTTTACAGTCAGTTGAGAAAGCTAAAGGTAGCAAAATCCTTTCATGGGACAGCTCAGTGGATCCGTCACTGCTCACTGCTTTAGTTACTGCCTGCCTCTCTCTGCTGACTATGGAAACAAACTTCCCAGTACAATCGGACATTCTAAGCATTAATTGGTCTCTTTGTTTCTTGACACTGGGGAGACTGTAACAAAAAAACCAAAATCAGGAGTGAATTTTACAAAGGTTGTTTTTCATCACAATAGCTTTAGTAAACTAAAATAGCTTTACTAGCATTACTCTACTGCTGCTGGGTAAGAGGGAGATGATTTGGTGAACAATTCAGAACATCTAGCTAAACCTCCAATGTTGAGAAAGTCTTTGTGCATCCCAAGACTGTATTACAAATGGTCAATGCAGAGATCACTCTCTATTGTCTCCTCCTAAAATATCACTTTGTAATGCATGAGCCCAGACCATTAGCTGAACTGAACAGGATTTGTCTGTATTCAACAAATCCAAGAAAAAGATTATTTCTCTGGCTAGAAATGAACAGAATAACACTGTACCTGTTTAAATAATTAATTAGAGGTGTATGATTTTCCCTTTATTGTCTCAGATACAGTAAGGACTACAGTTTCACTTCATGAGGGAATAGTAGCAGCTAACAAATAGTAACATCCATTACTATACAGAAAACATGCAACTGCTTTGTGGTTTTCAAAAAAAAAAAAAGTCAGTTGATTAAAACATGGTTTTTCTGTTTTGAAATCTAATAATGTTGCAAGCTTCCTAAGAACCTGAAGAGGGATGACACAGAAAAGTGCCATAAACCCCCTCCCTACTAGATCACCAATGAGAATAATTACTGCATTTTGTATGTAGATGTGTAAAGACAATTTGGCTTTTATTTTTTGTTGTTTATAGGAGACACTAGACACAAATGACAGCTTTGCCAAAGCACTAGAGCTCTTGAGGCTAGCCATAAAACATCACTAACCTTTTACTTCTCCCAAAACTCTGTAACTTTATGCTATCTTCTGACGAGTCTGCAATAATGACTGCTAATTTATTTAGACGTTCAAAATCTCTGAGTAGATGCAGCGTATTTTAAATGAAAATTTTAGCATGCTCTGATACAGCTGTCTTTTTTATTGCTTCATGTTCCAGAGAGATCTTCAGAATGACTCATATACCATTCAACTCTTACTCCTTCTTAACAAAACAAATTGTTATATAACCAGATTTAATCAGATAAACATTTTGACATTAATTTCTCATATATTTTTCAAATTAGCCTCACAACCAGTTACATGAATTTATAATAATGACTCAAACATCACAGGTTATCATCACTCCCCCAAACTAATTTTTTTTTTTTAAATCAGCTTTAATTGTAGTTGTATTTATTATTACACTCCAAGCTGGGTCTGCAAAGAGAAACTAGCTTTGCACTATGCAGCTTACTTGGATCACATTCCCAAATGTATCTAAGTGTTAGGAGGCCCCAAACAAGGGGTACTGATGCAATTTATGCTTTAAGGTGACTCAGTTTAGGGCCAGATTTGTGGAATGAGCTAAGCTAGAGCATCTCCACTTTAAAGACATTTTATTTGTAGGATTAGTGCAAAGAAATCACTGAATACTTCCTAAATTTTTCTGATTCTAAAAATATCAGCTTTTCATAATTACACTGTGATAAGATTTAATCCATTTTCAAACACTTAGATTACAAGCACTTTAAATTTATAAAGTTTATGGGAGTTTTTGATCTTCCTATTGCATAAAACACTGGATTTCAGTTTTAGTTTCATGAGTGCAAACCCCTTTTTTATGTTGACAGTAATTCATGTCTTTCTTTCCTGAACTGCACTCATCTTACACTAAAAGAACATATTTTATTTCACAGAAATAAACTAACTCCCCCCCCAAACTAACAACCCTTAGAATTTTTGTCTGTCTCAGACCCCAAGACAGACAGACATGCAGGTAGAGTGTCTTCAGTTTTATACGACTTGAAAAAGCCCCATGGGATAAAATTTGGTTTATCACAAAATCCCTTGGGTACATGTGATAAACCAACAAAAAGAAACAAAATACCTTTTCAAATGCATACTACTTTCAAATATCTTGTAGACAAAACTACCTAAACCAAAAATTATAGAGACTGGTTAGGAATCATATTGCAACTCAGTTTTCTTTAAGTTCTTGTCTCCTTTTAAATGCAGCATTAACATATGATCTACAAACAACTGTAGAGAGAAAAGAGAGTCGATCACACATTACTTGGATTATTAATTAGTGTCACTTATGCCAGTTTGTTATCAAGTCTGTTATATAAGAAATGGGCACATACATGCTTACAAAGATTTTGAATGGAATTCCTATATGAAAGCCTTCTTTAAAATATACACCTGAATACACACAACAAAGCGATTGACATCCATTCATTGCCATATTTTGCTGTTTGCTTATAAAATCAAAATATTGGCAGTTTGAATGCCAGCACAGCAGCTTCACTTAACAAGGGTCTAGTCCAGACTGACACACTCAATACTTCTAAAATATTTTTTTAGAGCCTTTTTAATAAACAGCAAATTCCAGTCAACCTGAACTAAGCACTCGGCACGAGCAGGAATACTACAAGCAAATGCTGAATTTACACTGATAAAAATTGAAAGCTGAGATAATTTACATTTAATACCAATCTTAGTTATCTGAGTGGCACACACACACTGCCTTTGCTCAAACCACTAATATAACATTCCATGTCCCTCAGTCTAATCTTTTATTACAAGAAAGCTCTACTAGGCAAGATCAATTCCTTGATATCAATGAAAGAAAAGACACTTCAGGGTCATTGGCAGCTACCTTTCACTGTAACCACAGAAACCAGTTATGTAGGAACAATTTTTTTGGTTTTGTTTAGGTTTTGGGGGAGATTCTGTTTGTTAGTTTGGGTTTTTTGTTTGTTTCATTTTGTTTATCCACGCTACAGAAATGAATTGTGATACTTTTTAGTGATAGCCTTTGTATTGCCTGGTAAACTGTAAGTCATTGCAAGAACATAAAACAAGATAAATTAACTGTTCAGAAAGTTGTCTGAAAAAAATACAACAAAAAACCCTTAAAAATTTCAGCATGTGTTGGCACTGACAAACATGTTTTCTAGAGTTGCACCAAGTATGACTTCTGTTCTTTTACTAATATCAAGTCAAGATGTTATGATAAGCCTGGAAGTACCATATATTTTGATAGCTGTTTATACACAAAGACAATGCTGAACTGAAAAAATCCCATTATTTTCTACACATTATGACCAATAAGATATTTCTGTTTCTTCTTTCTGTTACATATGTTTCTCTTAGATCTAGTCTATGTTTAAGTCATAGAAAAGAGGCTGGAAATTCCCAGTTTCCTAAAGGGATTGAGAATAGTGGTCATACATATTTTCTGGCTGCTATTAACAAAGTAAATAAATTTTGCTGATATTTAAAAGCTCTGTTCTTATTAAACACTCACATTTGTTATACATACAAAGTTTACCATATCCTACTACTTGCAGGATAAACTGTGTATCATTTAAGAGCAAATTGAGGTACATGTGTTTCCTATGCATTAGAACAGTAAAAAAAAAAAAAACCCACAACAAAAAACAACAAAACCAAACCCAGTTTCAACTGCCCAGTTAAATTTAAGACCCCATAAACTCCAGTTAAACAAAATGCTTATATAAAAGATTTATATGCAAATCAGAGTATCAGACTGAGTCATGATCATATTCTGGTGCTCTGAAACAGGTTCTCTCTTTTGTGATACATCCATTCCTTCAATTTTACTACTGCTCTGCCAATCATAGTAAGCAATTATCTTCTGTTGCAACAATAGCTAACCCTTTGTTAACATACTAAAACTTTCTATAAGATCTATTAAAATAATTTTGCTACTCAGTACAACACTTATTTATATTTGTCTCCTGTAATTAATTTTTGCTTTTCTAAGTATTGCTTTCTGTAATAGACTCGAAATTTCTTCAAAATACAAGCCCTTTATGAACCAGGAAACTATATATATATATATTCTTTTTTACACCCTTGTTCTATGTTTTTATTGTAAACAATGGAAGAGCTATTCATTGGAAAGCTACTGTCACCATGACCAACTGAATTACTGAAATACAAGCATTTTTTTTTCTTATATGCTGTGTAGTCTCACTTTGCAAGTGGAAGTTCTTTTTCTATTGCTGATCCCCTCTAGCTAACCCTTGGTTTCAATTATCTTTTACTCCAGTTATAACTCTATCATTAACTGTTGCCAACAATATGATCATAGAAGCCATGTCAGAAATAAGATCTTTATTAATACAGCGGTGAGGGAAGAAAAGGCAGCTTTTTCTCTGCCTTCCTTTTGCTATAATTTAAAATGTTAGTTGTTTAACATTCACAGGTTAAACTTCAAAGGCTTTTTTCATGAATTAATTTCTTGTCTGATGTTAAAACCAACGTACATCATGTCAAAAACATGAAGGCAAAACAGGATTTCAGTCATCTTTTATTAACTATAAATGGCAATAGCAGGGATTTTACAGAATTTTTAACATTTGCCAAATTGCTGCACAAAATTAAAAATATCTCATAAACAAAACTGTCATGGCATTGATATTTTACTGTGCCAGAGTACAGCAGTTTTATTTTATTTCTTATTAACATAAACAGGTCTGTAAAGACAGACATTTGCCTGGAAGGAGACCAAATGCTACAAAGGAAGACATAGCTTCCTCTCAATTAACTAACAGGACAATTTGAAATAAAATGCATAAAAATTGCTGTTATTAAAATTCTTAAGAGTAAATGGACACAAAAATCAATTTTAAAACCAGACAGGATAACACACTTAAGAGGAGGGTGGATAAGAATGCTTTCTCTTATTAAGGTACTCAGAAATTTATTTTCAATTTAAAGAAATTTTTTCAATATTTCAATAAAGTATCTATATGCAAAGATGCAACATTTGAAAATATTAATATATTTCCCTCTAGAAAGTTCTAGAAGAAAGATGTTAATCACCAGCAAAACCAAAACATATTTAGTAAGTCTTTTAACTGTAAAACAATTTGATCACTTTTATCTCATTGTATCTGCAAAAGTATACTAAAGAATGCAGATTCATTGATGCTCTGTAAATTCACCTGAATTCTCCTTACTTGAGAGTAGGACAATTTTTTATACCAAACCAAGCTAGGTATTATTTAGAAGCACTGTTTCAACTTCCCTGCTTCTGGTTGTAGTTTGAAGTGCTACAATAGCCAGGCATACATGAAAGGAGAAACAGATGGAGATCATCGATGCATTTGTTCCCCAATTCATACTAAATTTAGGAAAACCTTCAGTTTATTTTCTCTCTCCTTTTTAACAGAACAATGGAAACACAAATGCTCTTTATACCCAAACAGAAAAAGTTCTGAATGTAAATTTTTGAAAAAGAAGCTCTAGATTATCAAGATAACTTTGTTAAAATACTGTAAAAATGGTATAAACACAAAAAAGAAAGGAAGAATACACATGAAGGTGATAAAATTAACATATGGCATGTGACTTTGTGTTATGAAGGAGAAATCAGTCTGAGCTAAAGTAGATTTTCAATAAAATTTCGATATGAATGGATGCCACAGGCATCCATGTGTATGGTAGATAGATCACTGTATGTATGGGTAGATAGATCACCGACCAGTTTAATTAAGAGAAATCTTAAATACCATCATTTGAAAATCATGGCAGACATACCCTTTCTGTTGTTATTCAGTCAGAGCTGACAAACTAATCATGATAGACCTAGATAAGTAATTTGCTCCATGTTAGCTTTCACAACTAGCAGTATTGATTATTTTTGAGGTGGGTAGCAATTTTCTTTCTGAGTCAGTACTGAGAAAATACCTTGGTACACTTCTGCAGTATTTTTTTAATATTATTTTTTTAAATATATGAATGCAAGTCGAGCTGAAATCCCAATAGGTAATTATGTCCTACCTGTCCTAATTTTAGTTCCTGGGCTCATGAGGGAAGGGAAGAAGAGTTTCTTCTCTTTTTTTCTTCATGATTAAGTAATTGTGCCTCTCTGTTCAATGAAACAGACTCCTGGATATCAAAGCACTTTTATTACTGGTGATATGGCCCTCCTATTTAATGTACTATAGCAATGATTTGAAAGTCAGGGCTGTGAGCCACAGGAGGCCATTATTAACAAAGCATCTTTCTCATGCTTTTAAGAAGGGTTGACCTTTACTGCTAGCTGTAGCCTACTCCAGGTTGCTCTTTCAAGACTTCTTTTCTAAAATAATAACCTGAAAAGCTTAGTATTCTTTTTGTGTACTATAAAACTCTTTCACATAAATCTCACTAAAGTCTAGTAGGATAGCAAAAGTACTACAAAGTGACCTGGACAAGTTGGAGAAATAAATATGCAACTAGTAATAAAATTATTCATAAATTAGGCTGGTTTTCACCCAGGTGACAGCCTGCATACAGCAGAAAAAGTGAGAAGAGTAAGTCTGTAACTTTACATAAAAATCAAACTGCAGTTTTTTCATGAACTAATCAGAAATTAAAAGTTCAAACTGAATTTGCTAGTAACAGCAATACTGATTTCAGGCATAACCTGCATCTCTCTCTATATATATACAGAAAAGAACAGAGAAAACAGCAAATTTGAATTGAAAAGAAAGCGTTGAGGAAGAAAGATTCCATGGGGATGAAAAAGTGATGCTTACAAAATTTTTGAAGTCAGCTTATAACAAAAAATATTGAACAATTTTCCACTAATTTTAAAGCACAGGGAAGATGGGCAAGAGGGAAAAAAAGGTAGGTGTGATAAAAGTTCTCATGTCTCTGAAAGAAAACAGAAGTGTTACTGTAGCAGTAGGACAATAAGAAAGCGTTTGAATGAATAATACGGTAAAAAAACATGATATATCTAAAAGCTTGCTGAAAGGAAAACATTAATACAAATGAAATTGTTAGCTCTTAAATACCTTAGAATATTTTCACGTTTCTACAGAATCTTCTAAATAGCATTTACTATAGAAAAGTTAGAACAGGCAGGGTGGATGTAACTATGTTATACAATGCCAACAGTAATAAAATAATTTGTTATTTGTAGGCTTTATATTTTAAGTTTACTTTCAGAAACTGAAAAAAAATGTCACTAATGTATTTTGAAATTCCCAATGAAACTAGCCAGAATCAACAGCATTTCACAAGATATATCTACGTTGAACATGGATAGCAATGTTTTGAACATCTTTGGTATTTATGTATTTCAGCTCACACAGAAGGTACTGTTAAATGGCTAGGAGTACACATTTACCATTTCAGCTACTTTTCTAACAATGTGTTCAATGTGTTGTGTTAAGAAACTGGTTTGGAAGAATCAAGCAATTCAGAAATCCAGTGTCCCTTTCCCTTTTGCTTTATTAACAGTTGCTGTCTGTAAATGTCAGAAATGTACAGCACTGCCTTCAAGGTATTTTAATCTGGCTTGCCTGGGGTTATTTTCACGGATTTCTTCATGGTAAAAGGGAATGGATGCACATGTTATATCATCACCTTTCACTGTCACAAGGACTTTCATTTTGTAATTCAGAGAACCAAACAGGAAAATACTAACAGATTCAGCTATTTTGGATGTAATCAGTAGAAACAGCTCTAGAAGGATGAATTATGAGTAATGCAAGACAAGGAATTCAGCTCTGCAAGCAACAACTACTTTGTCCCACTTTCCGATAGGAAAATGACCAGATCCTGATCTCACTTGTACTGCTGAAAGCATGAGAGTAGATGACGGTCCACAAAACATAATTCTGTTCACCTCTGAAGTGAACACTTTCATTTGTAATAAAGATAAAATGAAGTGCACTGATCGAGCACAACAGAAGAGAAGGCCCACAAGGATCTTAACATTTCTTCATAAAGAGAATCGTCAGCCAGCTCAATGTTAAAATAGTCCCCGTCATAAAAAAAATGTACATAATAAGCTGCATCATAAAGTTCTGAAGTATTATAACTTCAATTAAGCTCGATTTATAGCACTAGCATATCCAAATCATTTTAATTGGAATCAATATTAACATGTTAAATAATTATTTAGGACTAAAAATCAGATTCAAAAAAAAAGGAAAGAGAAAAAAGGGAAAAAAAGGGGAATGAATGAGATGATTGCACTGGTCATCAAGACTTTTGGCATAACTATAAGTAAATAAAACAACATTAGATATTTGACAAAGCTGATTGGCATTTTTGACAATAACTATTTTCACTTTACTTTTAAGGTGGAATAGAAAAAAAAATTTGGTATTCAATCCATTCAATAGAAAACGTAATTATACATCCTACTTAAAAGCTGTGTAAAAAATAAAGGACAATTCAATACAGGTAAAAATAGAAATGTGCTGACTTGGATGAGTCACTGTTACTCAAATCCAACAACCTCCTTAAAAAAATCATTAAAAAATATGAGAATGATGTAACAGATGTGTTTAAGAGGTGACATAAGCACAATATATACGGAAAACCTACAGCTAGGCTTTTAAAATGAACTTCATATATCCAGAACATAACACACAGAATACTGCTGGACCACACAAAAGATCTGACACTGCAGTTGCTGCACTGCAATTTACTAAATGAAGCAAAATAAATTGCTCAGGACCCAGATTTTGTATTGAACAAGACTGCTAGGTTTTTGCTGTGGTACTATGACTGAACAGTTTGATTTGGTTATTGTTGGACTATGAGTTACTGTGTTCCAAAAAGGAGGAGCATCACTTCTGAAGGGAAGAAGGGTCTGGCGTTTCCTTCACATCACAGGATGCCTACACTTTCCCTCACATGAAGGAGAGCAAAGATTTTCAGGGTAAGAGGGCCAGTGGGCAAAACTTAAGGGAGGAGGAAAACCTCCTGAGGAATGAAGCAAGACCATGCAAATAAAGTCAGTGCATTGACTAAGCCATCCCTGCAAGCTGGCATTCCCTTTTTTAGGACATTCACAAATAAAGAAATCAGTTTATGTGAATTTTGAATATCTCTATATCATGGTTTAGGAATGGTATTCCCCAATTTAGCGTTCCCACTGAAACTCTCCAAACCATGCATGGCTCAATCACTCGCTCTCCTCCTTCCCCTGTGGTGGGCTCCAGAGGAGAATTGGAGGCACAAAAGGTAAAGATCATCGGTTGATATAAGAACAATTTCCTGGAAATAGCAATGAAACAAGACAATGACCAGTAACAGCAACAATACTAATGACAGACTGTACAAGCAAAGAAAGGCAAACAATTCACACAGAGGATTGCTCACGGGAGCCCTCTCTGCCAGGCTACCTGACCCAGAAGGGATTCCTTTCCCCATCCCCAGAAAATAACATGAGGTGGCATAGAATAACCTCTAGGTCCTAGACATGCTCCCATCTGGCTACTGCAAAAACCATTCCTGTCCTGGACAGAACCAGGACATTATTCTGTTTTGATTACTAATCTTCACTTTGTTTAAATTAAAGTCATCGAGTATATATACTGATTTTTTTTTATTTTATTTTACTTTCTTTTTAGTTTTTAAGAGTTGTTAGCTTTAACAAGATTGAGGAATATTCCCCGTCATTTATGGTTCACTTGGGATTCTGTCAGAAGTACAAACACACACAAGCACAAAAATTCTAGGCAGACAGGGCATTTATTCTTTTGACCATTGCCCTAAAGTCATAACTGTGTTGTATTAAGAACAATTTAACCATGCCTAAAAAGAAGCTTGTATGTAGGTCTATACTTTCCCATGGGAGAAAACAATGTCAAAGGGAATAATTCATGAGGTTCTCCCGAGATTTTTTTAAGAATATAAAAAGGGGAAATAAAGGATGAGAAGACGGAAGAAAAAGAAGAGGTCAGATGTCACAAATTCTTTCTAGAAAACGTGCTTAGTGTTTTGGACAATATGGAAACCTTTCTCTTATCAATTGCTTAGCAGAATTCTACAGAATAGAAGCTATCATGTTCTTTAGAGAACATTAACTTTTAGTGGTATTCTCCATTATGGTGTTATGGGGTTGTTTTTTCTCTTGGTGGGCAAAGGGGAAATATTTCAAGAATGCTGATTGTTGAATGAGACCAAAAAAGTGACAGTTGTAATGTGGAAATTAATTTTAACAGGATGAACAACAGAGATGTTTCGAGAAAATGTAACCTACACGTAACTTCAAGAACCTCAAAACAGAAATATTACATACTTTCCATGAAGGCTACCTAAAGAAAGATATCATCAGTTTTTATCACAAAGGAAAAGTTGAACTACACTCTTTTGAAGTTGTTGTTAAAATTTGCACATGGAAAAATCATCCCCGTAGACCTTGAATAAGAAAGAACAAAGAACCGAGATCTTGTAAGAAAACAAAGATTTCTCATATTTATAGGGAAGAACCTGAAGGCAAAAATGGAGGAAAATATCAGGAAAATAATAAACCAAAATAAGATACAAAAACTTTAAAAAGTGAATGAATTAACATTTAAAAAGTAGTATGTATTGCATTTGTGAAATATATCTGCTAATTTTCATACATTGGAATTATTTTCTCTAATGAATAGGCTAGATAAAACATCTTCCAAGGGGTAAGTGGAAAGACAAATACGAAATTTAAGATGCAGGATAACAGAAAGAGGAAAAAAATGCCTTTCTATTTATGTACTAAAATATCAGTAAAATGTCTTGTGATATCAGTTCTCTAGTGAGTCACAGATCAATTATATTACAATTTAGGTAAAGTAAAATTTGCAGAGGCATATAATTTTTCATAATTTCACTCAGAACAGTGAAATTATCCCTGATAATCATTCAGTTCATTATCCCTGACTCCCATCAGTTTCAGTAAAAGAAAGATTACTATTTGTGGAAGTATTGCATCTTGCTACTGATATGTACCATAAGAAGACCTGAGGAGTACTAAGGACTTATAAAATTATGAATTGGATATTATCAGCCTACATTATCAGCCTACATCTGACCACACACTTAATAGAAAATTTTAAAATGCACTACTTCCTTACTTGCAAATTTCTATTATCATCCTTTGAAACAGTATTTCTTAATATTTCTTTAAAATGTCTTAGACTATATAGAACATTACTCATTAAGATTCACTCTTAGCCACTCCACAGCTGGCAGCTTTAGGGCCATATCCTCTATACTTTCAGCAGAGGTATAGAATATATATTTAAAAAAAATAAACCCCAGAAATTTAACTATCAATTTCAGTTTAGACTTGGACTTCTTTCTTTCTTCTTGTTGCATTTTTCCATTTGGCAAAACAGGAGGATATTATACTGTTCTGAGTTGCCCTACTTGAAGCAGAGAGCTTAATTGAGAACTGGAGAGTGCAAGAACTTAATTTCTAAGTATGAGCACTTGCTATTATTTACAAAATCATATCATCACTACTGCTTAGTCTGATTGGTTCTTATACATATCCTGACTTCCACTTATATTGATCTCTGACGCATTTTGCTGAGAAAAAAACAAACAAAAAAAAACGAACTCCAAACTATCTATCTTCCCAGGTCAGCATTTGTTTTGTTATTTTCACAAAATGTACTACTGTTTACACGACATTATTAGTCTTGAGATGCACAGACGTGGTTTTTGTATAACTGAGTAAATTAAGAATTCCCAGGTTAGGAAAACATCATTGTCGTTTATAATACAGCCATAGTAAAGCCTAGAATACACTGCCTTTGGGGTCATCTTAAATTATACACTGATTTAGGCGTTTTGAATGTTTAAAATTGCTTGAATAAATATAACACATTCTTTGGTGATTAAATAGTGACATACACTGGAGCACACCATGTTTCCCTCTGCATTTGTTCCTCTGAAGTAATATTTATTTAAGTATTAAATTCATTTTCCCTAGTGAAATATAAGGCATCATTCTTTTTTTATTCTTGTCCAATTATTGTTCTTTTCCCCAAGGTTTTATTTTTATTACATTGCCTGAATTCATACTAAATTACAGCCACATAACAATCTTTAAGTAAATGGGAAACTGTAAGAACCAAAAGAGTTAATATATGATGAACAGGTTCAGAAAGATATGGAATGACCAAAGAAATATGGGGGGGGAAGAAAAAAAAAAAGGAACAAATCAAGGGAAGATCTAGAAGTAAATATATAGAGATCAAGTCTGTGGAAACAGTGAGTCAGAAAATAAATTTTTAAGAAAAGAAACTCTGGGGACCAATGTAACTCAATGTCTTTCTGTCCACTTTTTATTTTTTTTAATCCAGACTCCACTAATTCTTTATTCCTCCCTTTTTCAGTTTACCTACAAAGACACATTAGATTAATATCATATATATATTTGAGCTCTATTAATTTTGGTGCCTCACTCCATGGATATTGATCTGACCTTCTCTTTCTATATTCGAATCATAACTAAACTATTAGGGCACTGAAATATAACATAATTTTTGCTTTAAAAGACTTCCAAGCATTCCAGTTTGTTTATATTTTTCTTAAGCTAAGAAGTAAGTGATGAATACTGTCATCTTCAGAATTATGCAATCCTGTCACTGGAAGCCTTTTCTCCCTTAAAAGTTCTTACTGGACCTGTACACAAAATACACATATGGACATAATCCTGGCACTCAGGTAACATTTTACAGACTTTTATTTTAATGTTTGTGGGTTGTCACTCCAATATACTGTCACACATTTCTCCTGTTCTGTTAAATATAAACAATTTCAACTAGCAATTTCAACTTTGCATTGAGTGCCTGATCACCACTGCAACCTCACTTCAAATTGGGCATCCCATGAGTCTTCAAAATTCCAGACTCAGCTTTCTTCTAGCTGTGATAAGTACTTCAGAAGTGTGCTCTGGCTAATAGCCAAGCTCCCGCTCAGCTGTTCTCTTACTCATTTCCCACCCACCCCCACAACAGGACAGAGGGAGAAAATAAGAGGAATGTGAATGAGAAAACTCATGGGTTCAGGTAAAGACAGGGAGGTTTCTTAATAATTACCAAAGGGGACACAACAGGCTTGACCTTGGGAAATTTAGAGAATCGCCTCCCTTGACCTGCTGGCCACTCCTCTTTTGATGCAGTCCAGGCTGCACTGAGCCTTCTGGGCTGAGTGCATACTGTTGGCTCATGTTCAGCCTCCCGTCCATCCACACTCCCAGTCCTTTTTGGCTGCTCTCAATGGCTTCTTCCAGTCATTCTGATATCTGGGATTGCTCTGACCCTGGTATGATGCCCTGTACTTCGATTTGCTGAACTTCATGAGGTTCTTGTGGGTCCACTTCTCAGGTTTGTCCAGGTTCCCCTGGATGGCATCCCCATCTTTTGGAGGATCCCCATCAACTGCACCGCTCAGCTTCATATCACCTGCACACTTGTCAAGGGTGCACTCGATCTCACTGTCTATGCCATTGATACAGATATTCAAGCACCAGTCCCAAGACAGTGTCCTGAGGGACAGCACTCATCATCAGTCTCCACCTAGACATAGAGTCAATGACCACAACTAAATGGCTGCATCCATTCATCCAATTCATGTCTCTCCAGTTTGGAGATAAGGATGTCGTGTGGGACCATATCAAAGGCCTTGCAGAAGCCTAGATAGATGACATATGTTGGTCTTCCCTCGTCAACTGCTGCTGTCACTCGATCACAGAAGGTCACAAAACTGCTCAGGCAATAGGTCAAGTCCTTCAAGATAAACCTGCTCCACTGTGACTGTTGTGGATACCTGCTTCATCACCTGGGACTGGCTGTGTGGGGCATGGGACAGCCCCTGTCCTTTTCATTCAGAGGCCACATCTGTGGCCCCTGCTGACAACGCCTGGGCATCTGCACCCGGCACAAGAAGTTCCTCTATTTGGTTTTGGTTGTTTTGCTTTTTGATTGGCTTTTTTTTTCATACTCAAAATGTCTGTATCAAGCTTAGAAAACACTTGATCTTTTCATATCTGCAAAAAGCTGTTCAGTTTGAAACTGAGCTGTTCGTTTCATTATTTCCATTCATCATTACCCTTCTATTTCTCTGTGTACAGATGCATCTTCCTGTTTCAATCTACAGCTTATGCCAGATATTATACTTGGAGGTGATTAGCAAGAACTCCAAATAACGTTTTTGAACATCACGCACATTTACAGAAAGGTAACAAATATTGCAGAAAAGAGCTTGTGAACAAGGGCAAGACATTTTTGAATGTCAGCCATATGATTAATATCAAACTAACAAAGGGAATTATTATTTAACAGAGAATTTTTCAGATGATGTTTGGTTCATCCTAAGCCTCTCTTCAAGCTACCACTCAAGCAAGATGAGCTTTGAAATTGTCCCTTATTTTAAAGAGCACCACTGTGAGGAAGCTCAGATTACTAAGAGAACTAACAAAAACAGAAACAAAACAAAGATGATGTGTGAGAACAGTTGACACCTTAGAAATAAAACAGTAATTAAAAAAAAATAAAAAGAGACAAACTAGATATTTGATTGTAGCGATATTCCACACATATAACAGCTTTGGGGATTTCAGACTTACTTGGGTCAAACAGAAAGCACAACTTCCAATGTATCAATTTGTCCACATTCATAACTTGGCTAATATAAAATGGTCAAAGCAGAGTAAGCATCCCCACAAGCACACAAAGTACAGCTCTTGAAAGCCTATTTTTAGAGTTTTGTCAGAAGATGTAATTATGTTTCTCATTTTCTATTTTTCTCTGTATTTTGAGGTCTAGGCAAAGTTAGGTGGCAAATACTTCTCTTCCTAAAAAAATATTTATAAATAATTAATATTACCCTTTTCATTCTCTGAGAGGTGCCATACATACTGCTGAGTATTTGGAGGAATGAACAAAGCAACCAATATTATTATGAAATACTTATTTTTGAAAAAATACTTTTCTATTGAGCTATTAGGAGAGAAAGTTATTATTATGATTTGTTTGTACTAAATCAGCATACATTTCTTAAAATGTTAATTTCATATAGCCTTCTTTCCTTTCAGATGTTTGAAGACTGTATAATGTATAAAATTACTGTATACAGTTTGAAGACTGTATAATGCATATAATGTATATTGCTGACTGTATTTTGGGCTGCAGTTTAGTCCTCACGTGCTTTTATTGCTATATTTATTCTTTTAAATAATTGATCTGTGAAACATCCTTTCTCTATATTTAGCAACAAGGGTTCAAATACACAGCAAAATAAAAACAGACAGAATTTGGCAGGTGTATCATTTCAATTTCTTTTCTTTGAAACATCAGGAGTATGGAGCTTGTTACATATTACTTTTCCATTATTTATGAAAAGTTTTGATAATAAGCTCTTAAATAGAGCTTTCTGTTACTTACACTGATATCTTCCAAATCTAATCTATTCAGAATGACATTGTTCCTCTTCCAGATGATGGGAGGTCTCAGTGTTCCCTGGATGGCACAACTTAAAACAGCGCTTTGTCCCACTGTTGCTGCAGTGGTACTTATTTTTTGATCTTCAGGCAGACTCAGTTGAACTACATCTGCAAAAGACATATTGTTTGTAAGATCAATTAGCAGGCAGTTTCATACAGTTAATTAGCATGCAATTTTTGTACACTGGTAATTTAAGGATTTTAAATGGAATGAAAGTAAAAAAGAACTTCCAAAAACCCCAGGACGTTCAGAGCATTTCAAATAAAGGTCAGTGTGACATTTCAATTACATTAACTGACAAGTATTGTGCTGTAAGGAGAAACATTTAACGTGAAAATGAATTTCAGAGGTAAGACTGTAATACACATGACGGTGTATCCAAAGTCAGGCACCGGAAGTTATCTGACAGTTAATGCCAGTGCAGTGGAGTAGCCAGAACATTCATTCTATTTTCTTCCGTGTTAACTCATAATAGTTCATCATTATTCAATCTTTAAAAAGTATTAAAGAATAAATATTTAGACGTGTGATAGGAGCCCAAACCTTGAATCTTTCTCCACTCATCTATATAATAAATAGTTTCAATATTAATAGAAGGCCACTTCTATGTCCCAGAACTCTTTTGGATAGCTGCATAAAAAAGGAGTGATACACATCAAAAGGACGATACTGTATATACCCTTCCCTCTTGCATAACTGCCTTAGGTTACAGATTGATCAGCAGAGAGTTGGCTTTTTCACTTGGGGTGTACCCAACTAAACATAACATATCAAAATTCTATATTTGTGAGGACTTTCTCATAGTAGAAAAAAGAACTATATCCGAATTGATCATCCAAATAGCAATTTTTCCACTCAGCTGCTAAAGCATGAAAAATCTCCACACTTTTTATCTTTAATTCTTTAAGTAAACTACAAAATACATGATGTACAAAATTATTTTTAAATTATCAAAATACTTTCATATAAGATAGACATTAATCCTTTCATTACAGCAAAGCAGGAATCTATAAGGAAGCCAAGATCCTCTATAGGTTCTTTTCTTTTCAGCCTCATAAAAGCAATACTGCATAATTAACACTTCCCTCCAACACCCACAAAGTGCAAGCACTAGAAAAGCATATTAATATCCTTAGGAAAGAAAGCTTTGCTCTTCAATAATTAAATGTTCAAAAATGTGATCAAAAATATTAATTTTATATTTAGTTCCAAAGGAGCCCACCCTGATTCTTTTCTCTTGTAGAAGGAATGCTCTATGAGGCAAGAAGAAAGTGACAGTGCCCACCAGACATGCCCAAATGAGATGCATTACCTGACACAATGTGTTACACTAAGAAAAGGAATATGGATAAATTAAATTGACTATTCTGCTATTTACTGTAGTTTTTTAAACCTACTGCATCCTCAGAAGCACTTCAGCTTACTTGATGGTTCTTCAGTGACACTATTATGCAGATTTACCAAGAGATAACTGCATGGTTACTGAATGATTCAAAACTGGTAGCCAACTAATACTACACGTATTTTGCCTCTTTATAGAGTTCACTATGCAAAGATCACGTATAACAGACAAGTATTCTGATATTCCATTCATAAAGGGGCAATTATCTGTATTTTTCGTAGTCACTATTCAATATAGGAAAGCATGAAGTAGTGATCATGACAGCAGCAGTGTTACAGGACCCTCTATGAACACTGCTAAGCTTCACGTGATAAACTGTCACAGACAGTCAAAATTCTACAGGATTTCAAAGTCTTTTTTCATTTAACTCTAATATTACCATGGACGCCTGTATACGGAAGGCCAGTCACTATTATGATTAGAGCACAACACTAGAAAAGAGAACGTCTATCTAATGTAAAACTTAATATTTCCTATATTAGTAAAGGCAATATTCTGAAATCAAAATTAACACTAACAACTCAAGTGCCTTTTTTAAACTGCCTTGTTAATAGCAATGATAATCTTAACAATAACAATAATGATGATGATGATAACACTAATTTTACCACATGAATTCCCTAAGAATTTATTTACAAATACTCAGTTTTCAATACAATGTATTTAGATGCCATTTACAACTGCTATCTCATGCTTATATTGTAACAAAACAGACAAAGGCAAAATTTTGCAAAATGAAGAAACAGTTGTACTACCAGGAACTGGTCAATGCACTGATGTTGCATATTTCTTAAAAGTTATGAAAAAATCCTACACTAATAAATCCAGTAGAATCACTGCTTTCCCACAAAATACTGAACAACATATATGCAAAAAACCTTCAGATATTATAAAATTACATATATTTTAAATTATTATTTCATAGGAAAAAAACGTATATGTTACATTTTAGCTTATATTCAAAAGGGGAAACTATTGGATATGTTTTCTCCATATTAGGGGAAAAAACGTACCACCCAACCCCAAAAGCCCTAAGTTTACGGGCAATACCTGGAGCAGAGCTCTTTGACAGGTCACTCCCTGAAAATCCCTGTCCATTAGCCATCTGCAGCCACTGAAAGGGGCAAACGCTGCTGGGGGTGGGAAGGGTGTGGTCTGTGCAAAAAGCTCTCATATGCACAGGCCCAGGAACTAAATGATGCATTTACCATCTCTTCTTTCCTGCCTGAAAGAAATAAACTTGGTTCCAAAAGCAAATACTTTTTTGACAGATAATGATGTCATGTCACCAAGAGATATCCCCAGCTAGGATGACTTGTAGCTTTGTATCCATGTTGCCTTTGTAGATCAATAATAATTATTTGAAGTTTAGTCACAGGTATTTTGTTTATTTAATTTTAAATGAAAAATCAGAATAAAGGTTTAGAAAAATTGCAAGTGGAATGAATTCAGTTTACTGACACCATCACCAAGTGAAAAAATAAATGTGGATATTGATGGTTACAGAGCAGTAATATTGTATATGAGTAGCCAGTAGATATTAGCTTTTATAGCTTACCATTATCAGTGTATGGTATACAGAATTTGTGAGCTTGTTTGTAACTCCTCCAGATGCAATATCAATCTGACATGCATCCCTGGTTCTTAATTACAAAAGTTACTGGATACATTCTTTCAGATAAAGGAGAGAAAGGCAAACAAAAAGACCCCAAACAATGAAAACATTTAAGTTAAAGCTAGAAGTACAGTTAGGAGATAAAGAGAGCAGACAGTTGTGTAAAAAATATCTGGTTGAAAATCACACAAAATGAGGCAATTATAAAATAGGACAAAAGGGTTGAAAGCTATTGGGAAGACATTTTAAAATTTAACACTGACCAGGGAAAAGGATCTCTTTCTGAAGAGGCTCAAAAGTATCCAAGATTTTAAAAACAAAACCACAAAAAAACCCACCAAAAAAAACCAATTAAAACTAACAACCCAAGCAAACAAACAAATAAACCAAGCAAGTAAACCAAACCAAAACTAATGATTTAAATATAAGACATTCCTGCATTGGTTCAGGAATGTGTATTACATGGTTGAAAGGGTTTGACAAATTCTCTGCCTGTTGCAACCATTCTGCAAACTCCCCTACCCCTCATCCTGTTTAATGGTCCTGAGACAAGCCCTTCTGCTTCCTCCCACCATGTTTTTCACTGAAGTGTATTCGGTCCAGCTTGAATTCAACCTTCTTGAAAACACATGAGAGAGAACTGCCCACAATATTTACAATTAATTAAGTGCAATGTGTCAACTAATCCATATCTCTTCCTGAAGGACTTCAGTCAATACGTCTGCAGAATGCAATTGCCATTTTCATACTGATCTCATCTGGTTCCTCAACATTGCCCTTTGAATGACAGGTCCACACAACTTTCTTCTACTCTGCTCTTTGCAGTAGATTACTTGTCGGTTTAAAGTATAATTTCTTACTATTAACCAGGTATAAGATCTTGTACTCTGTAGCATTAATTTTCATATCACTTTTAATACGTCAGGTTTCCAGGGTATCCAAGTCCAAGCATTAAATAAGTTTGTTTCCCAGGTGGTCTCGAGAGAACTTCAATAACAACTCCTTCTCAAAGTGGTATCTTCCCATTTCATTGAATCTGTACCATCTCCCTTTCCAGCCAGCTCCTTATTCATCATTATTAACTCCCAGGATTTTAGTTGACTACACAGATTCTAATGTGTAATCATACCAAGCGCTTTACTGAAAATTATGAAAGTTCTTCTTTTCTCATTGCTTCTCTTTAGTTATCTAGAATCTATGTTAGAGACCTACTTCTGCATGTCCTTCAGTTAAAATGAGATCAAATTAAGAACAGATTTTCTATTATAAATTTCTAAATACTTTCTAATCTAAATATATTTCTGGTCTCTTTCTAAAATATCTTAAGTACTTAACTGAAATCAAATGCTAAATGACATCAAATGAATCAACAAATGAAATTAATAATTACCAGAGATCTTTTGGTTTTGGAGCTATGCTTTGTTTTGCAATGTCATATCATCACTACTATCTACACCATTGTTACTTCTGTTTTTAAGCTTAAAGTTTGTCTCTGTAACACATCCCATAGACAGGAATTTTTGGAAGATATAGACAATGCATTCAGACAACTTTCCCTAAATAGCTTACAATCTAAAACACATGAAGACAAACACAGGGAGTTCTAGTTCGTGTTTAGTTCTACATGCAGCTGTCTTTAGAAAATGTTTTAAAATTTATTGACCAATACAAGCAAAAGCTGATAAGCATAAAAAACTTTGAGGAAGGTATTACAATATTGCAAATGATGATCAATTAGCATAGCATGTAACTGCTTCAGTTTTCTCATTTTGACTGGTATTTAGCAATTAAAGTGAGAAAGGCAGGCAAAAGAAGTTTTCAAAGCTGATATTTTACAAAAATATCCCTACAGCAATACAAATAAATCGATAATGGAACCTTAATTTAAGGATTATTTTTCAAGAGTCATACATCTTGGGTTGTCATAAGTTAAGCTATATCAATATTCTTGTAAGTCTACAGATAAAATGATACCATTGCACTTCTAAAACATAGCAGGGGAGGATTCTCTTAGGAAAAAGATAGTGATACCTGTGCAGTTTGACCAACACTTCTGTTTTCTTAATCCTAAACACATTGGTCAATGTACATAACATGGAACATTTTTATGCTTTAAGTTTAGCACATTTATGAAAAGAGTTGTTATACTTGGATTTGAGTTTTCTGAAGAAGTTAAAGAATAGATAGTAGAAGCTGGGCTATTTCAGTTCTTTCCCTATACATGAAAAAAAAAAGTATAACCTCTAAAACATTAATGGCCTAGAATACTCTAATCATAAAACTAATTTGTGAATTTAGAATACCAAATCAGGCTACTAGAAAGAGAAACACTGAAGTATGTGAAATTCACTGAGGCTAAGCCATTCCATTCTGTATCAGGATGAGTTAAGAACAGCCACAATATCACTCTGACTTAAAGGGTTTTGAAACCTAAAAAGTGTGAGTGATGTTACATTTGCAGTTTGCGTATCACTTTAGAATTGATTATATTTTAAAGGAGGAAGATCTTACTCAATTGTAGACTACCTCAGTTAATTTAATTCCATTAACAAATGTGCAATTTGATTTATGTATTTATTCATAGCAGCCACAAAACACACTTCAGAGTCTAAACTATTGAATATTATGCCAAATGGTACCCACTACTTAAAATTAAGAGCACATCAAGCCTGTATTGACATTATTTGCCTATTTCAAACCTAATTTCAAATAAAGCAGCTTTTAAAACCAAGCAAAGAAGCCTTTTGTTCATGAACTACAGTAAGATCTGTACTTAATGGATAACATTACTTGGTGGTTTGAAATAGCTGAAATGAAGCTAGGTAATGTGCCTTTTTTTCTTCTGGCATTGATCCCACTTTCCTCAAAATGACATAACAAAGCATTTTCATCAGTGTCATTTTACTGTTCTTTTACAGCCGTTTCAAAATCAACACACATCACCATTAGCATGACTAATTTTGTCATTTTCTCCTGTATCTTCTGCTTTCAACTTGTAAACATATTATTCACATATTGAGTAGAATGTTTCCGTATAAAAAGTAACAGAACATGGTTGATGAGTGGTTGCTTTCTAGGGTCTTATGCCAGCAAAGAAGCCTTTCCATTCCCAAAATTGTTACACATAAACAAGGAGAAAAAAATAAAAAAGGCATAAATAACATTTTCACAACTCCTTAATGTTTTAGCTGCAGATCTTGGATTAAAATTCAAGCTTTGCTTTCAGCCTTATGCCCAGGGTAGCAGAAGATGCTAGTTCTGTATTACAGCAATATGGTTGTTCCTCAAAACTGAAAGCTCTTACCATTATAATTATCACTTATTCATCTTTTTGTCTTTGCTGATGAGAGACTTGAAAAACTTTTGGTTGAAAATTATAATATTGTAATAGCTCATGTTTTTAGGAAGTCCTGTACAAATCAATGTAGTAAGAAAATTATCAGAAACCATGAAAGAAAACACAATCGTTTTCACATTTCTTGAGAGTGCTAGTCAACGAGATTTAATGAAGAGGGATTGATAGGTCATCCTAGGAAATATTTATTTTATGAGAGAACTTATAGCTTTTGTGAAAGACAAATGTGAAGCTAACATGGTTTCTGTTTCCACTAATATAGAGTAGTTTTTATTCAAATAACTAGAAACATTAAGAATGCTTTAGGTTCTAAAAGAACAAAGGATAAAATAGAATATGTCAGCTGACCTCTTGCTTCAGTGAGCTTAGCATCAAATTCTTTTAATATTGAAACAGCTTTTATCTTTGATTTTCCTAGGGCCAAAAATAATTACATAAGCAAATATCTCGTAAGAAAATTCTTAAAAATCATCTGAAGTAAATCAAATTACTAAATAAATTATAGATTATTATATCCTACAAAGGTTTCTAGATGTATGCACTAATAAAGTTCTTACCATTGAAGAAAATCTGTATGTTTTAATGGTTCTTTGAAGTAGTAAGAATGAAAGCAGGTTGTAAGAAGTAGCTCAAGGACTTTATGAGACTGAGAACTCAAGCAATAAAATAGTAGATAAATTAAAAAGGAGGGAAGAGCATTAAACAACAGCAAAAGCAATCCTTTGAATCTAGATCAATGAGCTGTAAGTTGACTTGTCAGGAGAGAAACAGCAGAGTGATGATAAGCAGTTTTATCAACTCTGTCCTCTCTAGCAGAGAAAAATTCAAGTCAATGACTAGGAGTTCTTTGGAAGGGAACTAAAAGCAGACAAAAAACCACATAATTTTGGTCTATGATTTGTCCACATGAATACCATATGCAGCTCGGTGTCCTCTGCAGAGTAGGTAAAAGCTCAGAGGAAAGATAAGCATGCTAAGGGTATGAAGCAGTTTAAATACAAACGCAATATTAGATAGGCTTCAATTTTTATTTTCCAAAACTAATCACGCATAGAGTCTTGGCAGAAGTCAACAAAATCATTGCTGTCATGAAAATTCTGGAAAAAGTATTGATGCCTTATTGTTCATTCTGAGACTGAAAAGCCATCAAAATAAGAAAGTGAGAGGCCAGATTCAAAACAAACAGTAGTTTTCATGTTTGAAGTGACAGATCTGGAAAAAATCTTTTCCAAAAGTTTTTGTGATTCGAGAAGCTTACATGTACAGGAAGAGATTACATAAATGCTTGGGAGAGTAAGAACAAATTATAATGATACGATTCTTACATTTCTCTAGATATCAACTGAAGTTCAAGTGGAGAGAAAGCACTGGACTAGCTGGACCTGGGACCAAGACAGCAATTTTTATAGTGTTAAGGCATGTTTCTGAATTTTACATAGAAATCACCCAGAAAATGTGATTTCTAAGTTTTCTTTAAAGAAAGAAAGCTTAAATTCATTAAGTAAATTAAGAGAATATAATTTAAGGTATTTTAACTTTTTAATGAAAAAAGTAAATTAACTGCAATGCAGTTGAATTAATAAACAGTGTATACTATTTCCCGAAAATAATTTTACCCTTCTGGTATTTTTAATTCCTTTTAATAGGATTCCTCTGAATGTCATTGCTCACATACTACAAATGTTTTAGGTTTTTTAAAATGTTAATGATGGCAATCATTATGAAAATCAGTGGTAATCACTTTCTGTTCATTTCAAATTCACAAACTGATAAAGCTAAGCAAAATTTCAGTGTTCATTATGCACACGTTTTAAATTTAATTCCTACTTCAGTTAAATGAACTGCACTTGCTATGTCCATTGAATCAAAGTCCTCCCCAAGACCTTATGTTTCTCACAAATCTGCACAGCCCAAAGCAGGACTCCAGTTATAAAGGAGTGCAACATGCCCTAGTATAATTCACTAAAGTCTTTATAAAAATCAATAAAACATATACTTTAATTTGCTCTTCAGGGCACTGGGATCATTAAAAAATAGAAACGCAGTTCATGGACATATGAGGAGTCATCAACTCTTTAAGACTCCCTTGTCATTAAATACAGAAACAGAATTCTTCCATGAAGCTGTGGGCTGCACCTCCTTGAATGCATCATTCAAGATCACAATTACCAGAAGTGCACCATTAGCAGCACTGACAATCCAAATACATTCATGGGGGTTCTCAAGTGACAACTCTATCATGGTTACTTTGTATCAAACCTGAACCAGATTGGGCAGCTGGAGAATTAATTCATGGACAGGAAATACATAAAATAAGAAACCTGTAAAGATACGTCACTCAAATCTGGCTAAAGTCACTTTGGAAAATATAGAGAAATCTCCGTATGTATTAGCTTTTGCCTAATATTCTTGTATCAGTACTACAAGAATACTAGGTAAACTCGAGCCTGTTCTGAAAAGTATCACTACTACATATGTCAACAATATTTACAATAGTGCAGATAAAGGGTTCATTCTACAGACTGTGTTGTTTTGAGAACCCTTTGAAGTTGCAGAGGTCATTCAATTGTTATGAGAACCCTTTTAGCCTAGAGGAAAAGATAAGTCAAGAAATTCAACTCCAGATCTATATGGCTTCCAACTTGTGTTGCAGAGGAAATCACTAATCTACTCCCATAATGTCAACAGCCTCTTTCTCACAGACTATTTATTAGGGATAAACAAAAGAACACAAACATTGCATATCCTGATTGACAGATTAGTTCTTTCTCCTTATGAGGAAGAATGGAATTCCAGCTTTTATGCATTTACATCTCTTGAAGAGGCAGTATACAAACTGGTAAATAACAAGTCTCTCTCCCTCCTGTTTTTACTATCATCTCAGCAGACTGAAACTGCCTTCCCAACCTTAACATATCCTCTCAGTATGTTCTGTAACTGATTTCATGCTCCATTCAGTGAATCCTAAGGGAAATTTCAAAGTTATTGTGGTGGGTTAAAATTTGATTTGATGCATGTTACTGGAATTGCTGATGTGAAAGTAGTCAGATATGGTATCTTAGGTTTATGTGTATATATAAACTCACAACTTTTATAGACTCAATATTCCAAGTTAGACAACAATATATTTCTAGCCAATAAAGTTGGTGCAAAAGTTAAAGTATGTTTAGAAAAGAATCTCCGAGTAAATGAAGTATTAATTTCCCAATAACCTACCACCATTTAGATCCCATTTTAAAATTACAGAAACCACAGCAGTCCAGAAAATATGAGAAGTCCTCTGACCTAAAATGATACATCACTGTATAAGAAAATATGCCAAATTACCTATTCCAATCATACCTGTCCTGATATGTGATGACATCACACCCACAGCTAGGACATCTTACTTGCCTGATCATTTGTACAGACACATACGAATAATGACTGTGCACCCATAGCATTACAATATTTTCTGATACATTTTCTCAAACAGAGCTGTTCCTGCAGCAATAGCTACTTTTTAAAAACCCATTAAAATGTCTTTTTTTATTATTATTATTTTAAGACAAAAGGAGAACATGTGCTAAAAATGATCTGTGCAAAAATAAAGCAAAAATGAGAATGTAGCAGATCATAGAGCAATATTAGCATATATACTTCAACTGAGATTCATTAGAATTTCAAAAAACCTCATAGATTTGCAACCAATTTTCTCATTTAGTGTTCAACACTTAACACTTTACGCTTGTATCCACTGTAAACTCAGCAGAGAATGGCTTTGTTCAGAAGATGGAGAATAGGTTGACTCTCGACAACACTGACATTGTCTGTAAAAAAATATTGTGTGCCCTTGAGTTTTAGATGTTGTCTTTGACATATAAAACCAGTTCTTGCTATGCTAGCATATTGTTAATAACAACTGTTGCAGAATTGCACTGAAATGTCAGTTTTTCAAAACAATAACAGCAGAAAGCAAGATTATCAAGTATTGATGGAACATTGATGGGATGTTAAATTTAGTCTCAAAACTTTTCTGTGGAATCTAATTTTCTGAAGTTAATATTTTTAGATGCACATAACTGAACTTCAGATCTTCCAGAATTGCTGTGCCTGAGTCTTTTCAATGGTGGTGAGAAAGGTATTTCAGAAAAATGTACAAAAGAGAAAAAAAGTAGGATTGAAAAGGCATATTAAAACTAACTGAAAAATGTTGCAAGTTACTTAGATTGAAAGAAATTTTCCATGTCATTATTAACACGGCCTTTCCTGTTTCCTCTTGGGAAGGAACACTGTTCATTTTTGCCAAATGTAATGCACCATTTCCAAAACACCTCTCTAGTTTTGCTTATAACATCACATTAACACCAACTTATGCACATCACTAGTTTTCTGAAAAGCTTTAATTTGATACTTATATGCATCCTGTCAGCTTCTGTGCATTTCACCAACTCCTTTGTGACATATTTCTGTACACTGGCAATTATCTACACCAGAAATAGATATTTTTAAATATATTTTAACAATTTTTCTTGTAGATTCTGGAAATGCTGACTACTAGAGTGACAGATCATATAGGAGAAAGAAAAGAAAGGTAGGATTGCTTTCTACAGTCACTGTAAATATATTCATTAGACTTTGAAAAACAGAGAAAGGTACCCGAAGCCCTAAGCTGGATATGTCATTGATCTTGCATCATGGGCATATATGTGATTGCACAGATATTCCTGTCTTCAGATTATATTTAGTTAGTAGGGCAGAAAATATTTAGGTGAAAGTCTTTATTTTGTTTGTTTTCTTATGTTTCTTCAGTTAAATATCAGGGTGTGTTCATTTGTTTAATAAAAAAAAAAAAGATGAACAACATTGCCTTTATTCATTTGAGTTTTGGGTTATTTATAAATTTAGTAGCTTACTTTTCAGTTTTGGAATTATTTAGACAGAAACAAGGAATTCTGCTGAAGAAAGCACTGAATGTTCCTCTGCTATACCCGAATCTGTAATGACTGGCAACAAAAACTTCAGAGAAGAGAAGAAATGCAAAGAGGCCAGATCAAGCTTACAGATTTCCACAACTGGGATGTATTTGCAGCTGTGAGCAGCCTAAGCAATGCTTCTAAATAGCCCAACTAAAGTGGAATTCATCAAGTAGATAAAACTCTTAAAACCAGGATACTTTTCCCCATGGAAATGCTTCAAAAATACTTATTATTTGATGTCATCTGCTCCACTCAAAAGACAAAAAGATTACTTTTCAATAATAGCTTCAAAAAGCATTTCTCTTCAGGAAAAAGGTGAAAGAATATACGAAAATGACACTTCATAGAAAGAAAACAAGGATGTTGACATCCAGTGACCTCAGTGCCTATCTGCAAATCAGTAATCACACAAAAAAATGTCCATTCTATTTGTACATATACACAACCTTAAACAGACTGTTATATTTAAAATTAGTATTTTGGCAGCTTCTCTGATTTACTTCCATTTAAAAACTGTTAATAAATCTTTGCTTTTTCTTCTAGCTGCTTTCCCTGCAGAAAATCACTACAGACTCTCAGATGCATTTAGAATAGCCTTTGTTTTTTTCTTTCCCTCTTCCCACTCTTTTCTTTCATCTCTTCTTATTCTCATCTGCTTTTATTTCTCCCAGCCCTTCTTCTCCTTTTGTTTCTCTACATCACTACCCACATCTACTGATCCTTTTAGTTCTTCTTAAATATATTCAGATATACTATTTATGTAATAAGTCTAGATACTGAAAGGAGCATCAGCTGGTTCCTGTTACATCTGGTTTTAACTTATTTGGCATCATTACTGGGTGAGGTGAGATGGGGAGGGTTCATGGTTATGACATGACTTTGCAGCACAATTTAGTCACAATTTAGTGTGCTAACATACTAATTTGCAGGAATGCACCCTTACCACCTCCTGCCTGAATTCTGGGCAAGTTGCATCTATTCCAAATGCACATCTCCTTGTATATGGGAAGACGGGAGCTGTAATATTCCAGTATGCTAGTCTGAACAACAGGGAGATCATGCTATCTGAGCACTTCTCTCAGATATTTTGGTCAGATTTAGATCTTAATCTAAACAGTAGTACATCCTTTAAATGATACTAGGAGACTATAAATTCCTGTCAGAAGAGCAGAAGTACATAGAATTAAGTATGGAAATATTAACCAGATTGTCTTCTATTGCTACTGACCTTTCAGTTTCTTCCAAGACAAGAAAAGTTGTTTTCAAAACACTGATCACAAATGCATTAGCCAATATAAATTGATACCAAAAACTACTCAGAATCTTCCAGTGGTGTATGAAATACATAACAATATTTGTGATTATGTGTCTCCATGGGTATCCTGTAGAGATCATATGCTATGGACCCAGACACTGCATCATCAAGTCTTTTAAACTTCTATAAAACAAAGAGTCTAGAAACGACTTCTTAGATCGCTCTTTTCTGATCTTCCTGTGTAGCTTTTTGCCAAGATCTGGGACAGCATTCTGCTGTCTACAGTGTCAGGTCCTGACATCTCTGGAACACCCCCTTAGTTGATATATGAGCTCCCCCAGCATCCCATCGAAGACTGCACAGTTTCACAGTTTATCTTCTCAGTCATGCATTGAACAAGACAATGCATAAACATTTTAAACTTTAAAATAAAGATTTTACAAATTTCTAGAAAAGTACTCTTTCTTTCAACTTCACAGGACATCACCATTTGCATTAGACTTTTATCAGCCCTCACCTTTCTGGCAAAGAGATCTTTTGTAGGTCCCCTGTTACTCATCTGGCAAACAAGAGACCAAGTATATATAAACTATATCAGCAGAGAAATTTAAAGTTCTGCCAAAAATCCAGTCACTAAAAAACCAGTTTGTATTCAGTTTCTACACTGGATACTTTCAACAGCTTTTAATTTGCAGGATCCTACAAAATTGCAGCTGTTTTAAAAGCTGCTGATTAGTGAGCATAAACTAGTGGTAACAGACTTTCTTTTCTTAATGTTCACAAACCTCTCAGTCATAATTTTGCCCTTACATTCTATATGCATGGGGCATTACTGAATTTCATGTAGTAAATATGGCTCTAGCTAAATATTAATAGGGTTAAAAGGTGATGAAAAAAGCCAAGAATTAGACAAGCACTCCCACATTCAAGATTAATGCAACTTAAAGACACCTTCTCACACTGACACTTCAATTATCATCTGTATTCATTAACTGAACCACTGATGGTACTTTTCCTTAAAACATCTGAAAAACTTTAAGACAGATACAAATAATAAACTGATGACTACTTTCAAACAATGACTTTTCAATTTGAAGAATGCACAAAAGGCTGATAAGTACCAATAAACATATGGAAGGATTATACAACACATTTTCTAAATCCTCACAGGGAATCTAATGAGGAATAAAGGTGATAATGATTCATTATAAGACCGATTATAAATGTTTAGCCCATGACCGGCACAAGGGTCACCCAGAACTAGAAATTAGAAGTTATCAAAAATGAATGCCATAAAGTTGAAAATAATATTTTCCATTGAAACAGCGGCACACATAGTATTCATGAATGGTGTTATATTATAAAACTACATGTTAATTTTTTGATTTTTTAATAAATCCATTCAAATTATGCACCCTGTAATCATGGCAAATTCAAATACAGTGTCTGGTAATGAATGAATGATAGTTTCATAGAGAGGTTTTAAAAATACAATGCCAACAAATTTTCAGGCTGCAAAAACAGACACAGGCAACTAACATCAGAGGACTGCCTAGAGTGTGCAGGGAATATTTTGCAGGGTGTACGCATGAATTTAAGCCTGAATTGGATTCCTACGAAATGATGAGCAATATGGTTAAAAAACCAGTAATGAACATCATTTACTTTAGCAATGTTTTGATTCAGTCACTCAGAACACTGTTGGGCCCCAGCTAGGGAAAGCATGCCTCTATAAGACTGCCCTGCAGAGGGATCTTTATAAACAGAAGGAATGGGCTGACAAACTATGAAATTCTACCAAGACAAATGACAGACTAAGTCCAAGTGAAAATGCGGAGATTCAGGTGGCTAGAAACCAGCCTTGCAGACAAGAATTCAGGTAGACCACAATTTGAACATGAATAAAGGACCTTGGCCAAGTGCCTGCCCGAATTCCCCTCTGACATGTTCTGTGATTCAATAATCCCAGCTATGAAGTAGTCTGTGACAAATCTGAATTACTAATGGTAGTGGTAAGGGTTGCGAAAGGCAAAGGTGATCCAGTTCATGTAGCCCAGCGGGATTTCTGAAAAGCTCTTAACAGTATCCCTCAAGTCTTTGTCAAGAGCTTTGAAAGGACAGCTACGTGTTTTACAAACTCTGCCAGTATGACTTCATGTCTCAGTGTGGGTCTAGGGAGCAATAATACTGACATCACATAATAAGGGTATGGGAAGTGAGGCAAAGAAAGGTTAAACTGTCCAAAGTGTTCAAGAGGCCTAGATTCCCAACATGATATTGGTCTTTATCTGGATATCATTTCATTGGTTAAAGTACAGCTTCAGTTTACTTCAGCTTCATCTAAGAGTACTCAGAACCTCTGCAAATGCATCCTTTATCCTGAACATGAGGAATACGCAACCATGTCCAACTAAACAATTAATCTAAATTGAATGTACTATTAGTTTGATGAATTACACTAGTTAGGAGCTTTGATGCAAAAACAAAGGCAATTTTTCCACTTAAAAACACGTTTGTTTACCATTAGTTTTCTCTTTTTTTAAATTGTACTTATCTGTCTTCTTCACTAAACACCTTTCAGCACCAAAAATAAAAGATGCAAAATTTTTAACAAAAGCTATTTTTGCACTATACTTATAACTCATTCTCCATTCTCTTTATCAAATAAGACAGAAACCAAAGCATATATGCAAAAAAAAAATAAGATTTGCTTCATAGTGAAGTAACAAAAAATCAAGTAAAGTTGATATAAACTTCTTTTAATAACTTAATTATATTAAAAGGGTGATGTCAATAAAAAGCCACCATCTAGAAGTACTGAAAGTCCAGCGTATATGGATTTAGATCTTCAGAGTGTACAAATCTCCAAACTGATCTAAGAAATTGTAGGTCTAAGAGTTGTGACAGCTCATCTTTCTACAAACGTCATTCATTGTTTCTGCAGTGGACTCTACAATTGGTGGCAGCCAAGAGAAATGATCAGTGATCATGGCTTTCAGTTTTAGGTTCTGAGGGAAGAGACTCTTCTACATGTTTTTGCTTAGAAAATTTCTTTCACCCTCTATCCATCACTGTATTAAACCGCCTCCTTGTGTACTTTGTCTCTTTAGCAACCCTTGTCACCAGTGCTATCATTTATCTGCTTTCTAGTTACTGTCAATGAAATCAATTGAAATTAATGGCTGTCCCATTAAATAACACACGATCTCAGACAAACTTAGTAGTCAAATGCTCAAAGTTGGTTCACTGTGGAGTATAAAGGTATCCAAAATGTCTCGTTTAGTTAGGAGTAGCCTTTCCTACTGCAGATTGCTTTGCATTAGATCATGTAAATGACATGTTGCGCTGCCCAAAACTCAACTTTTTATCTAAAATAGTTAGTGTAAATCTATCTCACCTATTTTTAATTAACCTGCAGCATGAACATCAATTACTTGACTGATATAGTGTCTCAAATGCAATGAATTTTTGCCATTCCTTATTTCTGTGGAATCTACTAAATCATTGGGGGAGCAGAGGCCATAATGCTTTGACTGTTATCAAATTATCTTTCCAGTACCCTGCAAAAATTTTGCTTCAAGTACAAAAATTCCATCATTGTAGAAGCTTGACATATTCCAAAGTACCTTAAGGTAAACATGATCAGAGAATGCTTCCTTATTCTGTTTTTCAGATTAACAATTGAATAGTTAAAATGAACCTCAAAATATCTGTAAATCTAGACCATCTCTTTGCAATGCAGTCATAATGATGCACAAATTAAAAAAATTGTAACACTATATTATTCAAAAATAGGGAAAGAACCAAATTTTGTTGCAAACTATGCTTTTACTGTATATTGCAAACTACATATACAACAATAAATTAATAAAAATGGTATTTGGATAGGAGCAGCCAGTAATGTGCATCAGGAATAACACACAATTAAAAAGACATCTATTCCATTACTCCTAATGTTTTCTGGTTTTCTCTTGCAAACAAATTTCACAGGAATTGAAGTTAGGTGTTAAATACAGTTTTCCTATTCAGAGAACGTGGAAGTGTTAATTCACTACAGTAACACTGATAATTGGTTTCAACCTTATTTATTGTAGAATATGTTGTTGAATTTGTCTAAACAAAAATAAAAAGAAATTTATGCAAAAATCAATTTATGTATGTTTGCTGTATTTGTGCATAACTGTGACTGGTTCAAGTAAAATCATTTTATCTCAATGTTAGGAGTTAGCATAAATATTTTCAATCAATTTTACTCATATAGATCCAAATTTAATGGTTCTGTTTATTGCAAATACAGATTATGAACATCAATACTGCATACTTGCAGTTATCTCAAATGAAACATTTAAAATGTGGTGGAGTATTCCTGGAACTAATCAATAGTGAAATGGGAATTTTAAGAGGAGAGTTGACAGCCCTGGCAATTAATAGTTTTATGAATGAAGTTTTCAGTTTATAAATATAATAATTTCCTCATTTTATTTACTGTGTACCTTCATTTTGCTTTCAAATTTCAAGGCATTTTTTGCCAGAATAGTAATAGAATTTCTAAACATTTAAGATCTCTGGACTTGTCCTGAGTTTATAATAACCCAACTCTGTAAAAACTCATCCAGTTCTGTCAGGAGAATGAGAGAACAGTATTCTAAAATAGTAATTCAGGATTAAATTAGCTGAACTTCAAATGTAGTCAGAAAGCCTAAATCACAGCAGAACTAGCGTATTTACACACACGCACGCACACACACACAAAACATATGTCCATGCAATCATTATTCAAGATTTCCCTAAAATCTGCAGACTAGAGTTATGAAGCAGCTCCTCACAGAAATCTTTAACATACAAATACAAATGAGAGCAGTTTTAGTATGACAGAGATTCTGAAAAAAATCGATCAACTAGATGAACATTTAGACATTTAGAGGGAAAAAGAAAGCAAGCAGAACTGGAGGCAGGCTCTGCGACCTGAGTCTACCAAAGTTCTAACTTCTGTTATTTTCTGAGTAGTGTTTTCCTCCTCTTAAGAACAGGTGTTTGTGCAAAGATCCATGACTTCATGCTGAACACAGTGAAGAAAAAGGACTATGGGTATTCTGCTCTTGACTTTGCATACTTGGCATGTTTCCTTATGATCAAAGCAGGCAATGGGCTATGCATCTAAGATCAGCACAAAGGTTAAAGGGCAACCTAAAGACTTACTGGATTAAGCTATGACTTTTAGCACTTTAGTCTTGTATACTACAGTCCTACCCACAGTATTTTCTCATCTATCTTTATACTAACAACAGGCATCAGATCTACCTTTTCACTAACAATGGGCATCAGATTTTGGCATGGGCTACGAAATGATCTTCTTTCACTTCTCCTTTGAAATAATCTTACTGCTTCAGGTCTCTTCTGAAGAAAAGTCACCAGTGGAGTTCCACTTGAACACCTACTGGAACATGTTCAATTCCTTGTTCAACATCATTCAGGAGAAGTGGAAAGAGAATGAAGTGATTAAATTTTCTGGGACAGAATTTATGGAGAACAACTAATCAGGTAGTTTAGATAGCAAACATAAAGGCGGGTTTATCTGAAGACCTTGTTTATGATACTGGTATGCCAAATTCAATATACTCAACTCAGTATTCAAAATACTATATGAAGGAAATAAAAAAAGGTGCCAAACCTTGTTTACAGAGTGATGGGCTCTAAAATAGTGTCATTGCTTAGATATCAGACCTTTAGAGTGCAATTTGTAGTTTTGTGGAAACAAGTACTCAGTCCTGACAATATATGACAATGAAAGGAATTACTAGGCAAAGACTGGTACTCAAAAAGAAAAGCTTTACTATGACACTGTATAAATCCATGTTGCATGAGCAACTTGACTGCTTGCTTTTTGTCCCTCTGTCTGTAAAGGAACTTGTAGTAAAACTTGAAAAAGAACAAAAAAACATGACAAGAATGACCAAAAATGTGGGAGCTTTTCCATATAAGCAACTATTAAATGATTGAGGTTTGATGACTACAAAGATATGTCAGCAACCTAAGGGAAAAAAAAGTGTTCCAGAGACTAGAAACATAGAACAATTTTTCATGGTTCCTTATCCTGCAAGAACTAAATAAACTAAACAGGAGGTGTGCACAATGAAGAAAAAAGATAGCACTTGTATCCAGGACTCCATCCATTGTGAATGTCTCTTTAACAGAATGTTGTAGATGATAATTTCACATGAGTTAAAGGAATCAAATCTATGAGTGAGGCATCCATCAAGAGCTATTAAATGGAAGCAGTCTCTGAGACAAAAATCACTAAAGTATATTAGACGAATCTTACAGGCTTTCGTTCTTTCGCAATCTTCCCCAAGCACTCTGAGAACAAAGATACTGCACTAGATGTACATTTGTTCTAACCCGGAGAAGTTGTTAACATGTATATGTTGTTATTCAAAGTAGACATTAACTTGACAATTCATAAGCAAGAACACATTAATCTTTGTTTAGCATCAGCTATTTCTTAAATAATTTAGAGTATTCAGCAAGTTTTAAAACACCATAACTATTCTCTTCAACAAATACATCTCGAGCACATGTCTCAGGAAGAATTATAACCATAATGCAAAACAATTTTTTTAAAAATGACACTTTCTCTGATCATTTATTCATGGTAGAGTGGCAACAAGATGAATTGTTTGGATCCCTACCATCTTAGGCAATCAGGTTTCCAATTCTTATACTAAATAACTACCTAGAGAACGTTTATGTGGTTTTGCTCTCCTCTAAGTTTTCACTGTTTTGCATCCTTTTTTAAACATGTTTTGACACAATACGTATACCTCTGCTTCATAGCCTTTGTATGACACCTTCTTTTTTACTATGGTCAAAATTGCATTTCCATATAAATCACTTGCTAACCTACTTAATATAAGATTGGACACTCTGCAAGTATGATCTGTTTAGAAAACTAGCTTGAGAATCTATTGACAATTTAATTCTGTATACAACACAGGCACAGGGCAATTTGGCAGCCTATTTCCTTATTTCCTTTGGTGGAAAATGTTCAGGTTCTTTGTTGGGGATTGGGGATAAGAGTGGAGTTTTGTTTGCGCATGTTTCTTTCACAGCATCTATAATACATTTGGATAATTGCACACATGTTTTTAGGCTGTAGAGAATCATTTAGGTTGAAAAATACTTATAAGATTGTTGTGCCCAACCGTTAATCCAGCACTGCTGAGTCCACCACTAAACCATACCCCTAAGTGCCACATCTACACATCTCAGGTAATATTCATCCAACTAAATAAGGGCTCCAGTCACCGAGAGGAGTGGCATTAATATGATAGACAATTTTATCAAATATATGCAATCCACACATACATAAATATTCCCAGTGAATTCAGATCACATATAACTCTAATGAATACATAAATAAGTATTATGTGCAATTATGAGATGTTTATTTCTGAACATTTAGAAAGCCAGGAGTGATGAGAGGGAAGAAGGTTCACAGAGCACTAAAATAGCTTTAACTGACTGTAGTACTTGATATTCTTTGCCTCCAGCCATACTGTTGCCAATATTTATATAAAGTTGTTGCAGCCTAAATTCTGGAGTGACACACTCCTTAACTCTATACACATTCAAATATCTTTAGCAGTGACAGCATATGAGAAGCTACTTACAAACACTTAAGAGATCTGTGCTATATTGACCAGACAAATGCTTGATAACAAGAGATCAGGAGTTATTGAAATAAAATTAAAAACCAATCAAACAAAAAAGAACTTTTCATAAATATCTTCAAACATACCAAATAGTTCTATCACTATAGAATTAAAATGATCCTACTTTCCTGACTTAATAACATGTAAATAGTATTTTTCTTCACTCAATATATGACTTCAGAATATGAAGCTAGATATTAGAAGTAACAATTTGTCACAATGGAATCCTTTTATCTAAGCACCTTGTGAATGCACCAAAAGGACTGGAATTATCTAAGATGTGTACCAGCAAATGTTACAAACTAGACTAGTAGGATTAACAGATGTGTTAAAGAACAATAATCTGCCTTTAAAAAAGCCTTCATATATTTTTAAAGTGAATGTTTTCTTCAAATGCTTTTGAAATTACAATAGGTATCACAAAGAGCTCTTCCCCTCCACCCTAAAAAATAAGTAAGCCTAAAAGTCCTCTTTTAAGAATATATTAAAAAAAATAAGTATTCCCACTGGTTATCTGATTAATCTATTAATTTTCATAAAACAAAAACAAATGTATAGATAACTGGTGTGTTTCATTAGGGGCTGGTAGCATAGTCATTATTTTTATCTTTTTGAAGTTAGAAATCATAACTACATTGCATTTTTTTTCAAAGAAAAAACTATGTTGAAAACAGAAATAATGCATTTGCCATATTTAACTAATATTGCAATTAGCCTACTCTCTCCGCATTTTGTATCTTTAGATCATTAGAATGAACTGAGCCTTGGAATCCTACAAGAGAGATGATTTTCATTTAGAAGCAGGTCTCTCCTCCCTTTAGTACAAACAAGTTCAGGAGATGTAAGTTAGTAGGATAGATATGCATTTCTGCCTTCCAAAGGGATGCATCACGGAGCCCCTTGCAAAGGACTGCCTTTTTAATTTTTCTCCCTTATCACACTTTTTGAGTGAGCTATGCTGTTTCCTAGAGATATCAAATACTAAATATGATTTGACTTCTTAAAGGAAAGACAACTGGCATTGAGACAATATAATGATAATTTTGAAAAAAAAAATTTAGAAATTATGCCTAAATGGATATTTATTGTTGCCTAACAGTGTCTATAGACAGATATTCTTGATGACCAATTTTACCTATGAAATCCAGATAAAAAGAGGTAATGCCATAGGTACAAAGCAAACAAGTAATGCAATGGCTTTCTTTCTAAATATTTTATGAGGCTATTCGTTTTCACTATAGTTCCAGATGAGTAATTCTGCCTTGAAGTAGAGATACTTAATGTTCTTGCTTGTGGATTAGCTAGCAATTGTCTCATTTAATGCCCAGTCATTACTCCTTAAGTACTGATAGTATTTTCTCTTTCTTCCCTCTGCCCCACTCTCATTATGGGGAAAGAAAAGTTCTTTTAAAAAAGTTGGTAAAAGAAACTAATTATAAATAATTATTTTAAATTTGCCTGGAAATTTCCCTCACAATTTCTGCATAAAGGAGTTTGTGGATGTTAAGACATCAGTCACAGACTAATCTTACAGGAACACTGCTTTGCAGACATGAAAATATTCTCAGAATTAGCAATATAACAAAACAGTTGCAACAATACCACAACTCACCATAGATAACTGATTCCTGTGAAATAAAAGGCCAATTAGTGTGGGACTTTGCTAACCATAACCAGATATACATAGTTGTTTAGTGTTTACTTTTCCCTCAACATTCTGTGTCATCCTCCATAACATTGAAATAAGCTCGCTGAAAGACATGTAAGACTTCATTTTCAGGCATTTTGAAACAGTAACAAATGTTATGCAAGTCAATTTCTAGCAAATCTTCAACTGCATGATAGTATTTAATTTTCATCAAACAGTTTGAATATATACTATAAAGAAGGTATGTTAAAATAAGTTATCTCCTACTTCAATCTAGCTCTGAACAGGTGAAGTACATCAACAGCTTAGCATTTCTCAGAGGACTTGTACATTGCAAAACAAGAACAGTTAAGTTGTGATTTTCTGGGGTTTTTGGATTTTACAGGGCCCCTTTAACTTGGAGACTTTTAAGTAAAGAAAAAAAAAGGTTCAAAAAAAACCCAAAACCCAAAACAACACCCAAAACAACAAACCACCATGAAACCCGAAACCCATAAAAAAACCTCACACAGTCTTACTGCGGAAGCACTATATAAACACATTTATCATCATTTGAAAATTATTTGGCATGAAAATGAATTGACTTAGTGGCATATGAGAAGTTTCAGGCACACTACTTAAACCCATGAAACAATATCTAAAGCCTTAATTGTTTCTTATGAGCAGTTTAAAGCTCTGCTCACTGAAAAGAAGAGGGTGCATTTTTTTTCCAGCTGAGATTCTGTAGATTGAAAATGCATGCAGCACAGGTAAGAATTTGAAAGATAGATTAGGTTGAGCTAAAAAAACATTACCATGAAGTCCAATAGCTCCTGCTCAGTATGATGTTAACTGGTGTTTTCAGAGGTTAGTGGTGAAATATAATACCCTCTGGAACACTCTAATCCACACAAGTTGTTGCTGAAAAGGAATTAATGGTAGCAGGAGACAAAATAATACCTCTTCCTCCCTCAGAAAATGTTTCCTCTACTATTTGTTAACATGTTTTACTACTGAAGACTCATCACAGTTATAAAGTTCTGACTCAGATTCCATACTAAACACAATATTTGGGACCATATATTGAATTAATTGGAATATAAATTCGTTAAGGGTTTTTTGAGTTAGGTTTTGTGGACTGGAAAATAACTTAGAGAATGCAATGGGAAGTCTCATTTATTTCATTGAGTAATTCAGTATAGATTTTTTTTTAATTTAGGATTTAATTTAGAGTTTCTGGATATGCACCTGTAATAAGTGCATTTGAAAAATTAAAATAGAAGTAAAGCTACTATAACAAAAGCAGTGGTGTTTTAGGATATTTTTTCAGGACTTAGAGACCGTAATAACTAAACATATGTGATCATAATGAACCCTGTATTTATGGGACCTTCTTGCTGCTTGCCTTTCCACGTGATTCAAGACACAACAAAGCACCGAGTTTGACAGTCATATTAGGCACTGGCATCACATTTCCATCTAAAAGGCGAGCCTGAAGACAAATTCTGTAATTTCAGACCAGATCAGAAACTTCTGCAATAGCCGCTGTTACTGGAATTTTATAAATCAATCCATACAAATACCTCAGCAATAAGGAGTGCTTGAAATCCCAAACTTGTATCTCTGACCTGAAGGGCATTTCAAAACTGAAGCACTTTCAAATATACAAAGCAATAGGATGCACAGTAACAACATACACGACCCTGAATAACAGTTGCACAACATAATAGATTTTGTTAATAGTGTCAGGGGGTACCTGAAAGCACAAGCAATTCCAGTGAAAGTATAAAGCTTCATTAATAGAAGAATTATACAATTAAGTCCTATTTTGTTTTGCCTAGATAATGCTTTCTGACAATTTCTTGCACATCCAGGGGTAATTTTTGCATTCAAGTCCTCAGTGTGAGGGCTCATGTTGTCTCTTATGAGCATAAGATAACATCAAAAATAGTTCCACACTAACAATAGAAAGTCATTCTGAAAGACTTTGTTATTTTTTCTGTATTTTATTCAGGATATCAATTATTACATAGAGCAGTTAGATTATGTACAATAGATTTGTTATTTATATTCATTATGTTCAGTTAGTTTTATTCATAAATGTCTAAATTAGTGTCATTCTTTCTACTGAAATCACAAAGGAAAGTGCCTACATATACATCTGCTGAACGATCAAACAAAATAATTTAGTACTATTTACTTGCTTCTGGTATACCTTGAGATATTGCAACCCATCCTGAAGGCCACCTAAAGTACCTGTTTTGAAATTTCGTTTTAGATGGTACTTTAAAGGAGGAAGACAGGTAAGATTATTTCTTTTAGAAAAGAGCACTAGAAAAAAAACAAACAGAGGCAATATTTACAGCTAACACAAAATTGCCTTGATACCATAGGAGACTTTAACCAAAGAAAGAAAACCCATGAAAAATAAAGGAAGCACTAATTGGAATTTAGTTCATAGAAGATCAAGCTTTCAAGAAATTGTACTCCTCCCCTCTATTCAGCTTTTATTTGGTTCCTTCATCTTAGGATTTCACCTGCCCTTTCAGAAAAAGTTAAGTGTATTTTTCCCTGGCTCAAAAAAACTTTTGCTGATACAAAATCCTTTATCTTGGGTCTGGTTGAGGGAGGAAAGCAAAAATTTAAAACAAAACGCTAAGACGGAGCTGGATCACTTTTAGGATATAATTTTCCATGATGTGGCCAAAGAAGTGCAGAACTGAACCAACTGATTCCTTCAGTCTCAAGCTTCCAAAACCTAGCTAGAACTAAACTTTCTAGTTTACCTTCTTATGTTAAAGGAAACAATTCTTTGAGATTCCTCCCTCCACACACTGATCTACTTAAACTGTTATGTCATCCAGTAGACAAATAACCCATAGATGGATGTTGTAGCACCAAAAATTAGCCCTCATGGTATGACTGAAAATGGTCCATACCCAGAAAACTCCAATAGTCTTGTCAGTATGTAAAACCCTACAGGTTACCAGTAAGGATCTTTATCTGCTTGCAACGTTCTGTGAACCTGGACTTGGCACAAACCTTCAAGGCAGAGAGCACCCTCTCAGGCATTGCCTTTCTTTGTCACTACCTCAGCACCTGACCTTCGAAGGGAGAAAGGGATTTCTATTCCAATTGCATATAGTTATCCATATTTGGTTGCCCTGTTTACTGTGAACTCATTTTGTCACATAAAATGAGACCATCAAAAGTAAATCACAGGTTATGAGCAAGTATGTATATGTATCTATGTAGATGTAGATTTATGTGTGTGTTGCTACCTTACAAACAAACAAGGATTAATTTTTGCCCTTATTAATCTTTGTTTCTTTTCTACTGCTGGAGTAAAAAATAGAATTGCTGGTATTTGTGAGGAAAATTTCTAAGTATGCCAATGAAAAAAATTGTTAATGCAACAGACTCTGATTTCTGCTACAAAAAATAAACATAATAAAATAAAAAATAAACAAACACACAACTCCCTTGAATTCCATTAAGAAGTTTTGAATAGGATCTATTTCTCCAGTATTGCAAAGTCAAATTTTCCCCACTGCCATTCTGAGGGAATAAAAGTCAGTAACACTTGTTCCAACAGTTGGACAAACTTCAGTGAGGAGAGATTGACATTTCTTAAATCCACCACTCCACTACAGTTAGGAACAGAGGCTAATCCACTGGGAACAGCAGGTATTAGACTGAGATTAGGTTCCATAGGTACATGGAAATGGTGGAGATAAAGAATTGAAAAACCCATTAAAACACAAGTTCAATTTCCAGGGGACTGTTCAAAAAATTCTACAAGCGTTTTATGTCTTTTAAATATTTTTGAATAACAAATAACACCATAATATTTTATAAGATGATCCTCTGAAATCATTATTATTTAGTTATAGTCCTTCTCTCATATAGTTACGAAAATAATTTGAAAAAAACTTTCTATTTTGGTTTCTATTTGTTCTACATGTTTGAAATTCCCAAGCTGGTGAAAAATTAACTTTTCTATATTGTAAAAAGGGATAATCTCAAAATTATAATATATAATCACCATATAATATAATCATAATATAATATCAACAATAACAATATATGATCATAATATAACAAAATAGAACAAAAATTGAAATTATTAAGTTCTTAAAGAAAATTCTGGGAAAAATCAGGTTCATTTTTCTTTGGAATAAATGTTTTCAACATTCCTATGTCACTTAATTGAAGAAAATTCTGTTGTAAGTGGATGTTTAATTGAGGAGATACTTGCGTGTGCAACAGTGTGTAGATGTGTCATGAGTGCTTGTGTATATTTTAATACATAGATCTGATGCCCTGTTCTCTGTATTCTGGTAAATCCAGACTTGCCATTACTACTAGCAGCTCACAAGCTTTGCTGTAAGCAAACAACACAGGCCTCCAGACAGGGGCTTTCACATTCACTTTACCTTGGGTTGGCATGGCTTGTGTGGAGAGCTTGGTTTCAGCTTTGAGTCACCTTGTTTAGCCATAAGAAAAGCAGTCAAATGACAGGATGGCTCATTTAATTTGTTTCAGTTTTGCTTAGCTTAGTATACTTTTATAGCCTTATATAGTTTCCGTTAATGCTGGTGAAGTAGGTGAATTCAAACTGTCTCAAGACCAAATGTTAGAACTAGAGTTAATCCTCAAATTTATTTCAAGAGTAATTAGTTTATCTTAATTACAGAGACTGATGTTATATCACATTACTTTGGCTTTTTGGGCAATGCACAATGAAGTAGCACTTGTTTTTAGCTTTTGTTTTTCAACGATGTAATGAATATATATACATTTTTTTAACTACATAGAAGAATTAATCTTTCTCTAGAAATCATCTTCCAAGATATCCTTATAGCTTTAAATAGTGTCTTCTCTACTACTGTATTTCAACAAATAAACTTAAATGATTCCTAATCTTACGTAGTCTAATGTTTTCATTATCATTCATAAGGCAATGCTTAACACACCATATGGAAATTATTTTCATTATTCAAAACTTCATTAAAAATACATACCAAAAAGCTGTTTTTACATCTGAAGTTTTACAGCAATACAAAATAGTCCCTCAGACACACACCAAAGCCTTCTTTGGAAGAATAACGTTATGCTTCCATTAAAACAAGGTTTCAGTGTTTGTAAAAAGTGTGCTAATGCTTGAAACCTGTCTTTAACCTTCTCAGATTGCTATATATGTCAAATATTTCCACATAAATGTCCACATCCATGCACATAAGATCTAGAACACTTAGCCTTATTATCATAGATAATGTGTAGGTGTTTCTATAGATGCTACGTAACTCTATACATTTTTTGTAAGTCAAACTTGTAGCAAAACTCAAAATAAAGAAATTAGGGTATTTCTAGTGTTTTGCTACTACAGCTGAATTAATTTACCTCACTGTCATAATGTCCTAATATCTCCCACTTTCTCCCCACTCCTTCCCCTGACTCTTATTTCTTTGTTGTACTCTCACTTCCTTTGCACGACTCATGGTCTGACCCTTCACTTAGTCAATTCAGGTCACTCAGCAGGATTGGGGGTAGGATATGGAGGGTGAATATTTTCCTGCTGACTTACAAAGTCACTCAGAGTAGAGACTGTGAGTGTCAAGACAACAAAAAAGTGGCAGTCAGATGACCTCAGGAAGCAGGGTCAAGTTATTTTTAGGAGCAATACGCCATTTGTTCAGCTAAGCAGTATCAAAAAAATCACACTTTCTGAAAGACTTTCAGGGAAATAAATGGTCAAATGGTATACAATGGTCAAAACTAGGAAACTGTCAGGAAGTCATTCTTGATTATCCATTTCATGTTTATTATTCTTGTCATGCAGCCATTTTTTTTTTCCTAGTATTAATTCACTACTTTTTTGTTTTAAACTCTGTAAGTAGTTTTGGATCTTTTTCCATTTGACATCACCTAAAATGGCTGAGAGCTCTCATCTGCCAAAAGATAAAGTACAGAGGCTAAAGTAAGAGGCTGTAATGACTCAATGAACATACATCAATGAAATAGTCAAAGTATAATCAAACTGTAATTATAGAAAGATTTGAGCACCAACTTCATCTGCTGTGCTGCCAAGTTTCTGAATTTGGAGCAACAGCTATTGAAACCAAAGTCAAATTTCAAGATTCAGTCTTAGATTTGAGGTAGATAAGAGTGAAAAATCATCAGTTCTGATCTGGATATAACAAAATATATGGATATTGCATTTAACCTACTGTATAAAAGCTCTCAATATCTTTTTCTTTCTGCTACTCACTACCATGGTGACCCTTACCCCTGTGTTTTTCATCAAGGTGTTTGTAAGTACCATACACAATTTTGGCACTGAGAGAACAAATACCTTGCAAAACCACAAACCTTTGTCTCCTTCCAAGTCCTGTGAAGACCTAAGGCACGTAATAGAAGCAGTACATTTGTTGCTGGGTTTGTCAGGAATGGTCTTATCAGCAGTCATAAATACAGGGTGTGGGGAAATATTTCAGTCCTACTGATGATGTCTTGACCACACTACTTGCCTCTTGTGTGTAAAACACACTTATCATGCTTGATGCATGTTGGCATCAAGCAAGATTATCTATGATTTCTCCATTATCAAAATCCCTCATAAATCTGAAAGGTTTGATAATGCGTATCATTGATTTCTGCTAAAACGTTCTCTGCTATGTCATGACTGTTAAGTTTTACTCATTGAAGTACAGCACCCAAATGTATCAGGATTCAAAAATTATAAAACACTCTTGCACAAAAACAAAGTGAGAAAAGAAAACTGAAAGAACAGGCAAGTCTTGGTACTTACGAAAAGCTCTATAGAACTCTTCCAGAGCCAGGTGCTTGTCACTGTTATAATCATCGTATTTCAGCAAATCGAACACAGAGCACTCAGACGGTTCCTTGCCAAGCTCATCCCGTTTTATAACCTGACAAGAAAATTATAACCATGAAATTACATTTGAGCTCTTAGAGTTCTCTAGTATAATTAATTGTTTCTAATAATCATTTAATAGATCATTTTAAGGTTGCTGTGGGGCAATGAACTGCAACTGTGTAAAGTCAGGGATTTCCAGTTACTTTGTAATTATTTATTACAGTTTTAAAAGTTAATACCTTTAGGACAGACTTTCTGAAATTACACAAAAGTGTTTATAATATACAGGGAATATATATAATGGGGATAGACAAAATCACCATAAAGACACTGGGAATTTTAAAGCTGATTTTACTTTTTATATATAAAGTAATGGTGATTAAGAAACATTCAAATATACTTGAAATAATAATTTTCCAAGTACAAATGGCAAAATGTCTTTTTCCTCAGTCTAATTCCTAACCACAGAAACCAAATGCAGACACTTTCAAAAATAACTAATATAAAGTCTTATTATCCTACTAATTGTATCATCTTCTTACAGGCTTTGGACAAGCCTATTATCTACCCAAAGACCTGTTATATAAGCAGCTGACCTGAAAAGACTTCTGTTTTTCAATGGGGGCACATAAAACTTATAAATAGATCATAATTAATAGCTATTAGATTTTTAGCTCCAATAACTTACCCCAGAGAAATGTTCTTTAGTATGTTCACCATTTTGGTTTAAGTTAGTATGTTGTAGAGATCTAGTTAGATCTGAGGACCTTATAAGATGCTGATAGTGATTCAGAATTGTCATTTTACATGATGCATGTATTGAAAGTACTATTCCATAACTGAGAGAATGAAAACTAATGCAACTCTTTGTTGTAATAGTGCACAGTTTACAGTTTTGTACCAGACACAGAAGAACAGGAATATGACTATAGTTAATTCCTAGGTAAAATAATTATTCTTCCAACCTTCTACTGTCTCCTGAAATAATTTCAAAAGCATTATATTTGTATTAACATAGGGTAATTTCTGGAAAACAGAGCATACAGGGGCTTTTGTGTTTCAGTTGCTCTGCAAAGGAATTAAATCAGTTAATATTCATATAAATACAAAATAGCTAAAAGAATAATAGAGAATAAAAGGCATAGTAGAGGAAAGAGAAAAGAGGCAAACATTTTATGCTACCAGCAGTAATTTCCTATATATGAATATAAAGGCATTATAAAAGATAATCACCTTGTTTGTACATTAGAGAGCATGAAAACCATTTACAAAGATAAGAAAAATCACCACAAACCATCCTTTGCTATTATTAATTAAAAATACCTACTACACTACCTGAATATTAGCGCTAGCTACTTCTCACACTTTTAAAAGCCTGTTTATTGAGTTTTCATTAAACTGAATTAAGGAAAAATAAAATCGTACATAGAAGACAAAAATGTAGTCCAGGAAAAATGAGTAAATCTAAGCCCATTATAGTTATACTAGAAGTACTAAATATGTAACCATGTGTATTGAAAACTTTAGCAGAAATCACTGAGATTTCAAGGCCTTGAAATGTGCTCAAAATCATAGCCGATTCATGGAAAAGGAACATTTACAATGAGAAGAGTTGTTCCTTTTGTTGTTTGAACGTTTTAAAGACCTGCTTTCACTAGCATGAATTGTACAAATAAAGATGAAACTTTACACCTAAGGTGTAAGAAAAGTTTTTCAAAGCCCCAAAACACCTTTCTCTATAATATTACATTTTAAATTGCAAATTAGTGTTCTCAGTGTTGTTCTTTGAGCTGAAATCTGTCTCATGATATTTTTCATTCATAATTGGTTAATTTATTTAAAATAAGAATAATCATAATTTTAAAAGATATTAGATAAGAATGAACGTGCTATTTCGAATAATGATGCTACAAGACATTTACATTTTATCATCCTTGCAATTATTTCATTTCTGCCCTCAGTAAACCTATCATTTTGATTACAGATGTAAGATTCAATGTTTGTTTATGTATAGACATCTTTATGCTGGTGATATACTTTGGGGTTCTTTGGGAAATACACTCACTCTTGATAAATCCTCCAAACATACCTGTGAGGGCAGGTTTTAAAAGATACAGAAGTGATTTCGTATCATGATTAATCTTAATTATCTGTGATCTGCTGCTAAAAGAGCTGTTTCAATTAGAATTCTCGTGTGCAGGACCAAGCCATCTTCCAGCTCTGCAATGGGATCTGTGGATCAGATCAACCCTGCGATCGAAAGCAAAATTAATCTTTGTGGAGCTTTTGGTAGGTTGGTTGGCATTTCCTTTTGAAGGGGTTGAAGATTAATATCGAATCACATGAGATATGACTCAGAACCAGGTACAACTCAGGGTATGGGGGTTTGGATTTTGAAAAATTGCCTGTTTCTGTAGCAGCCTGAAGATCAACTGTGATATGAAGTTCCAACCCCTATAAGACTCTAGCACAGCAAATATGACCTGCAACCAAGCCCTTAGCCAACAGAGAAGTCTTTTAGAAACTTGCATTGGCATCAAGTGTTTTATAATCATCAAGACCAAACTGCCTGTTCACAAGAGTCCCTAAATCGCCAGCTGAGGAGACCTTTTTCTTGTTGACATTACCTTTCAACAGATCTTCACATATCAGTGAAATTCCATAAAATAAGACATATGATGATACTGCGCAAATATTCAAACAGGCCAAGAAAAATTGTAGTATTGATTCAAGAAATAAACAGTGGAATTCACAAATTAAGACTGTGAATATTTTTTGCGTTTCTAAATGCTGTCACAGCAGATATTTTAATACCATCTTCTAGGAAATACAGCCTGTCAGACAACCCTATTTTTCATTTTCTTTTACTTATGTAAGGGATTTAATTTACAAAGGTAGTTTGCTAAACATAATATTTTCTTGTAGGTATTTTGAATTTCACACACTACATAATCACAAGGTAAAAATACTATGCAGAATCAATCAGGCATATAGTGCATGAATAATAACATCAATAATTGCAAAACTTGAAAAAACAGACGTCAGTAAGGAATCATCAATGGGTAAAACAATACAGTGGGATTTTGAAAGTGGGGAGCCTCATCCCAATCTCTTTTGATAATTTGAAAGTAAGAAAAAAAAGTCAGATTGTTAGATGGTATGTATTGTTGAGGTGACTAATAATGAGGAGAAGGACAGGGAAGAATATGGAATGAAATGGATCATATGGTTGAATGTTTTCATAAAATGTACCTGTGTTTTTGTACAATGTAATATAAACTCATTCTTCTAAAACCAGGAACCTCATAAGAACATAATGTAAGAACCTTATATTTTAATGAGGATTAATGGGCTCTGCAAAGCATTTTATCTGCAAAAGAAAAGAGGCATGATTTGCTGGGAACAAGGAAGTCTAACAAGTTCCAGGATCGTTCTGTAGCCTAACCAAGCAGCATGGTTTTTTTGAAGTGTAACAAGGTAACTAGGGTTAGAAAGGTAATGGTGGGACTGCTATTGAAGTCCAGCATTCAGTTTTGACTTGAACAGATTAAAATTTAATGTTGAGAAACTAGAAGGGAATTTACTGAGCTAGAAAGTATCCATAAAAGCAAACCAAAGTCTGCTGAGACACTTTTCCTTAAGAGAGCTTTTACCTTAAGAGAGCTGAGAAAAATCAATCTTTATAGGTTTGAGAGAGGGGGAGAAGTTTATTAGGTTGGTTGGTTGTTAATTCTTTAAAGGTAGACTTATAACTGATCATATCACATTGCATAGGTAATTTCACAGGGGAAAAAAAATTTTCAATTTAGAAAAAAGCATTAATAGTGAAGGGAAAAAATGGGTAACACCTATAAAACTGGAAAAGAAAAGCTACAGGAACAATTAACCTTGAATACTATGTCTTTTAAGTTCTCCTTGATGTTCTCAAATCAAGGCTGTACACATCCTTACAGACTGGTTTTGCAAGACATTACTTTTTTAATTAAAAGTGTAGGATAAATAGAATAAAATTCCATTTCTATGATACATCATAATATAATCAAACTTGTATATCATAGATGATCCAACATTGTGCTCTATATTTTAAATTCCTCTGTCCATGGAGGAGAAACGACTAAAATTCAAGGAAAACGTTTCTTGAGCCAGCTCTTTAAACACAGTCTGTCTACTCCTTGGTTAAAATAAACAGGCAATAATTCATTAGGAAGGGAGAACAGAAACTGGCAAAATTTTCAGTAAGTCGCATGCTAGAAACAAAATACTTATTATAAAGACTAAAATTGGATTAAGACTGTCTGCACAATTTGTGCCATACAATGATTGTGCCATACAAGTCAAACATGGATTATTTGATTTCAAATTTCTAAATTGAAAATTAATATCAGAGGATGTTCAGAAATATTCACGATCATGATTTTTACTCTACATTTCCATAAAGACAGTGAAGGATTTACTTTCAGCATAATCAACTAGTAAAAGGAAAAATATACAGCAAAACTGCTGCTCTGCTCATAGCTCATTGTGAAACCAAATAAATACTGAATACTTGGAAACTTAGTTAAATTTTCCAATTAAATATGGTTTTTAAAAAATATAAAGCTTATTCCTGAGAATTTAACACTCTTTGAAACATGAAGGAAGGATTTTCATTATTTGGAAAATATTGCACTTCTTAAAGGTATTGCACACAAATATCTATTAGCTAAATCTAAAATCTCTCAGGAGTTTAGTCAGTACAACTACAAATTTTAGGAGACTGGAAAATGTAATATGATTTAAAATAACAAAATTAACATTAGAATACATTCTTTCATTCATTTCAATTTGATTTCTGATCGTCACAGTGAAAAATCATGAGATGTTATGAAAATAGACCACAAATAACATTTCCTTCACTGGTCCACCTTATCTGAAATGTTATCAATAAGTGCTTCTTTCCTTGCCTGTGACTGATGGTCTTTACATGCCTCCCCAAAGAAGATGCTACAGAAATACAACCACAACCAAAACCTTCCTTTAAATCAAATATAGTCATTCAGTTAACATGTGTCCATCTTTCCTAAAAGCAAGTATCTTTTCACAATGGGATTGCTCAGTGCTTGATAAAACACCAAGTGCATCAAACACTGAGAAGTGTGTTTCAAATTAATTCCCATCTGCATAAGGGAGATTCAGTCACTTGTTCCAGCATCTTTCACAGCAACATGACTTTGTATAAATTAAAATAATTGACCGTTTATGAAACCAAAATAAAGATTGGCAAGTTTTTCCTTGCTTAACTTCCCTTAATCTAAGTTAAATCAAGATTCTTATCTTGTAGGGTAGCAACACCATCCTGTATTTGGTGTCTGTAGTAGTTGCCTTTAGGAATTTGATGTAGAGTGAGTAAAGATACAGGACTTGTGCATTATAGAATGGGTCAGGACATGGAGATTTCCAAGCAAACAGATACTTGAACTGCTAAGATCACATAATATAGGCACATAAAGGCACAGACTCAATTTCATTTAAAGGCATTATCTCAATACTATCTATGCTAATCAAGTTGCACAGCTCAGATTTCTTTCTGCAAACTGCTCCAATCAGAGCCATATTTCCTTGCTTTTCCAATTCTGCATTTTGCAGTGGGAAGATCTAATCTGACTCAAATGTGTGTCCTTAGTTGTCTGCAATATAATGCTGAAGTTATAGATGCCTAGCTCACAATATAAGACCAGAATAGGTATTTGGACCACAGAGATAGCATGGGTAAAATTCTGCACCTCAGAGCTAAACCCAGAACTACCAGCACTCTGAGCCTGTGGCTTTGGACTTAATCAAGAGAAAACAATGAGTGCAAACAAAATTATACATCATACACCATTATGCTTTTTGTCTACTTCCAGTTGGCACCAGTCCTTGAACCCACTGAGGAAATGAAGCCTGGTCCTGCTTCCTGTTGCTGTGTTTCAAAGGACACTTTCATAGGACAGAATTTAGGAATCACTGAACCAGAGAGAAGTAAGTGAAGGCTTTGCCTAACCTCACAGTCAACGGCTAGAGAAGGAAATATCCTCGGTAACCCCCAGGTTCAGAAACTATTTCTTGTATCTTTCAATCACTAGATGTGCCCACAAAAGCTGGTGTCTAAAGGACTTTCTTAAAAAAAATATCACATTTATTCTCAGACTTTAGGCATGGACTTCATCCCTAACCAGAAAATAAGAAACTCACAGCTGAAACATAACTTAAGAGTTAGATTATGCAATGCTTACATAGCTCTGAGGATGATAAATGCTCCATTTGGATGAATGAAAAAACTTCAGGCTGTCTACATAGATATGTGAAATATTCATATGTTTTAAATACATATGTTTTAAATACTAGCTATTAATCTAATACCTAGATATAGGATAGAATAAATCTGATTTTAAAAGCTATTAGTAGTTGTTTTTTTCCTTCCTTACATGCCTTTCCAGTAGATAAATAACTAATTTCTAGTTCAGCAGTGTAACTCAACCATCCATTATGCAAGAATATAATGGGAAGTGCTTCTACTTGATAAAAGCAAAGGCAGCAAACAGAGACCAAGATGCTAGAGCTTAGTATGATGATCACAGTGTTTGTAAGCTTTATCTCATTACTAATCCTTAAAAGAGTCTCTCAATTTCACCCAATCTTAAGGTTTCACATAGGATTCTTATTTCTATTTTGAATCTGGACTTGAATATAGCACATATTCAGTTTTTCTTAGATTAGTGATAGTAAAAATAGGTAATACTCCTCTAAATAATAAGGTATCTCTAATTAATAGGCAAAAAATAAATAGAACTATAGCTTAATAGGCAAAAGATTCGGCCTATGCCACACACAGGGAAACCAAGAGTTGATCTCCCAAGAGGAGATGGACTCCTTAACCCTTCTCTGAGTTCCAAGTCCTCCAAGTAATACCTAATAGAACCACTGATTAGATGCAGTCAAAAGTCAAGAAGGTAAAAAAATGCCAAGATCCAACCAAGTATTCTGATCTGAGTTTGAGTAACCCTTGCTGACAGAAAGATGCAAGTTATAGTAGTTGTATCTGTGCAAACAAATGCTACAAAGTATTGGCTGGCATATAGTACAACAGTATTATCATTTGTACAGAAATAAAACCAAAATAAGGTTTTTTTCCTTTTGGTTTGTTTTTTTTTTTGTTTTGGTTTGTTTGTTTGTTTGTTTTTCATTTCAGATCTTAGTGACAAAACATAAGGAACACAGCTTAGGAATCTTAATCTTTGAAGGAAAAGATGGAGCCCTAATTCAGGTCAAGTTGCTGCACATAAAAGGACATTACTGTTCTCAATTCATAAAAAAAGTTTATTACCAAATAGAGTAACTGACAGTGACTGAAGCAAATCTGAGAAAAAAGAACTTAAAAAATAAACAGGAAGAAACTAATTAAAATGTTATCTTTCCTATATATTTGGCAGCAACTAATGCTGTATTAAACTAACCAATTAAATATATAGTTCTTTCAGATTACATTTTTTTGAGTTACTATATAGTAACTAAATCATTTATAGGTACAACTCTACTCATCTACAGAGCTTACTTCTTCTAAGGTATAGCATATTCCTGAGTACAAACACCTACAAGTACACATACATACACACAGCCATAAAGACAAGAGTACTTCATTTCCTACTTAAAATTTGTTTCTTTTTTAGTACATTTTTTATTGAAACTTTTGAATTGATGCTTTATGTAAAGATGATTTATATCCATACAAACACCCACACCTATTCATCTACAAACACACATGGATCCATAACACTATTCACAGCTTCGTAACATTTTATGAGAAATCTGAATTTTTAATGTTACCTGCAACTGAAGGATATTAAAGCAGTATCTGAAAATGGCACACAATCTTACAGTAGTTCCCATAACTTCCACTTATCTTTCTTTCAAACACGATGAACTTAGTACATCTTAGTACTTAGTATAACTTAGTACATCTCCTACATCATCTTTTGCCTGTTGATTTTATTTGATCTCACCTACTGGAATTAAGTAACACTGGGAAAACTCAAATAAAATGCGGAAGTGAGGATGAGCTTTGGTGAAAATGTAGTGTATTTGCATTTGTCCTATGTTAACCTGGTAAATAAAAAAAATATATCCAGGTATTTAAAATTACAGTTACTAGTTCATAAATAAGGATATTAAATTCTTTCTTCAAATCTAAAACACAGATCATTAAAAAGAGGGAAAGCAAGAGTAAAATTTGTTCAACTTACTTCCAGGCTACTTCCCTTTTCTATAAAATTTTGTTTTCTTAGTTCACTAGTGTAAGAAATAAATAGAAGGAAAACAGCTCTAAATCTAATCAAGTGTAGATTATTTCACTCCACACACAGAAGAAACTTGAATTTCACTATTGAGCAAGATAAAGTATTCTTAGAGCTTATGCATCTTTCTCTGATGGCAACCAGAATAGGCTTACTGTTTATAAAAAGGCAATTTTACCACACTACATTCATCATAGGAAAAGTACATTTTATTTCCATGCCTACTCATAACACTTGTGTTGGTTTTTTTTTTTCTCTTCTGTACAGCAAAAACCAATTTAGAATTTAGAATAATCTAGTAGTCTAGAAACCAGTGATAGAAACACTGGTATTTCATTTACAACTCTTATTAAATTCCAGTTTGGTTTTGCATAAGATAAAATAGATAAACGAGTCTCTTAATAACTGAATATTCATAGCTAACTGGAAGATTCAACTTTCTTCCATTATTTTGGATTCATTTAAATTGTTTCAAAGTACTTTAGAAACAAAACAAACCCTTCAAAGTTTACTTTATGAGAAAACATGCAGACATGTTCACCAGAGGTGATGAAGATGATGAAAATCCTGCCTGTTTCACAGCCTGCACTTTTGGAAGGATATATATCAGTATCTACGTCTATATTCTATCTATATTCTGATTAGTATCTACTACTCAAAACAGAGTGGTCTGAAAGGTTAATTTCATCAGTAAGTCCTTTCAAAATCAAGCCACATCTCATTTGCCAGTGTAGGATTTGGAAACTAAAACATTAAAAGATTTAGGCTCAACAATGGAAGCAGTCAAGGCAGAGAAGAATTTATGTGGGCAAAAAAATGTTCATCTAGTCTGCATGGAGCTACATAATCCTAAAGTTTTTTCTATTACATTATACTGTGTAATGGAGTTCAAGTTACTTTTAACTGCAATTCTTTTAACTACAAAGCCATGAAAAATATTACACACAGATGCTAGAATTGTTCAAATAGAGGAAAAAAATAGTCCGCCAATTTTTAAGAGGAATATTCCTTTCTCTTGCATCAAGATGTAAATTGAAGAACCTTATGACTTCTGATCCAAAATATATCAATAAAAATTAGAGTGTTGCTGTGATCATTTCCAATCTCCAAGTGATTCATTTCAATTTTACATTAGGTAAGATGACTATATGGACACCTATGAGACAATAAAAGCAATCCAAGAGCCTGATTGCACAGCAACATTGATGAGACATAAAATTTCAGATGTACTAAAATCTGAAGTTCAGTATTCATGTGAACATAAAGTAACTTCAGCAGTCCTTGTTTTCTATAAAAATGTGTTGCTTTTCATATTTTCTTAATATGATTACCTGTAAAATGCAGACAAGCACTAAAATTTATGATAACTTTGTAGATTTCAAAATTTTGACTGTATTGTGAGCACAACTGAGAGGAATTCTCCTAATCCGGAAAAGTTTTCAGGAATACAGTAACATCTCCCTGTGGATGGTTGACCCTGGCTGGATGCCAGGTGCCCATCAAAGCATCTCTGTCAGTCCCCTCCTCAGCTGGACAGGGAAGAAAAAATATAATCAAAGGCTTGCGGGCCAAGATAAAGTCAGGGAGAGATCACTCAGCAATTACCAACATGGGTAAAGGGACACAACTTGGCATCAAATGACTGAATTCATTACCAATCAGACAAGAGCAGAATCAATGAAAAACAAACTCAAATATTAAAACACCTTTCCCCCATCCCTCCCTTCTTTCTGGGCTGAACTTAACTAATGATATTCTCTACCTTCTCCTTCCCCAGCAGCGTAGGGAGGTGGGGAATGGGGGTTGAAGTCCGTTCCTCACACGTGGTTTTTGCCTTTTCTTCTTTCTCAGAGGGAGGACTTCTCACACTCTTCCCCTCTCACAGGAGACAATCCTTCATGAACTGCTGCAACACAAGTCCCTCCCATGGGATGCAGTTCTTCATGAACTGCTACACCGTGAGTCCCTTCCAAAGGGTTGCAATCCTTCAGGAACAGAATGATCCACTGTGCATCCCTCACAAGGTTTAATTGTGTCCTTTGTCAAAGCATACAGGAACGAACCACGTGGCACTAACAATGAATTTATTTTACATTAATCTTTAAAGTGAATAATTTGAGGTTTCCGCAATGAATTTAGCAAACCACAAAGCACCATGCTTGGGTTTTGAGCCTGTTTGACCTGTTTTTCCACACTTGTGAAAAAGCACTACTTTACAGTCACTATTATAAATTCATTTTTATAGAAAAAAAAAAGTATGTGGGGAAAAGTATGAATACAAAGTTTGAAAATACCATAATGGAAGAATTTTTATATGTGATTCCTATGCATGTTATGCATGCGTATCATGTATTCACAAAAAAAGTATTATTTCTGAGTTATATACAAGCATCAAACTCCCTTGAAAAATGAAGCTCTGAAAGTCTAAAAAGCAGTAGGAAAATCCAATCTGATGAAAGTACAGAAAGTCTTTTGAAACAGGCATTTTGCTAGTAGTTGACATGATACCTATACTTCCCATCAGCCTCTGGTCCTGGAAATTGCCACTAAAATATTAAAAGGTAGCTGTATGGAAATTATAACTCCAGCCCAACACTTCAAGCATCATATATTCACTTGTAAATATTTCTTACACTGCCACGCAACTTAAAACATGGGCTAACGATCAACAGTCACATCTAACAAATCTCAATTTTTTTAATTTTTAATTGGCTGCCTAGTGTTAGACCCATTATTATTGTAGTTTTAGCCATGATTAAGTTTCCCAAACATAGACGTCTATACAGTTGGACTGTACAATAGTATGTGGTAGATAATAAAACAACTCATGGTCACAACAGCCTAGAGTGTTCTATGCCACTGCAGTATATTTCAAAGCATTATATTCAAATTTCCAAGAAATCACTGCAGAATTTCTGAATAATTCAAAGATTCTCAAATGAAGTTTTCCACCTCAGAGACTCACAAACAATTTCTAAATTAAAGCATCCTAAGACAAAATATTCCATGTGTGTTTTTCTTCACAAAGACAACTGAATAGCTACAGTACTAATGGAAACAAAATCTAAATCTTACCTGAGATAACTCATTAGTGTCTACAAGTCCATTGTTGTCTGTATCAAAATAATTGAACATTTGATCGACAAGAAATTTCTTTAAAGCCATTTTCTCATCAATGGTTTTATCTTTTGATTGTGCAAAGTATCTCTGGTTTTGTAGATCCAGTAACATATTTTTCACTTCAGTGTATTCAGTAGGTTTGCATTTATCCCCTGAAAAGAAAATACACAAAATAAGACTGTTTTGAATTTGATTTCCTAATAAGAGTTTAAAGATACAGGGTTGCTATAAGAGATAAGGAATTCATTCTGTAGTAGTCTGATCCATACCATTTCCTTGTCTGGTCTTCAGATTAAGGCAAAAAAAAAATTTATTGCAGTTTTAGATACTTTCTTAGACAAAATTTTTTGTGTATAGAAACCAAGGAAAGTTCTATCAGTTCCCAAGCCTGTATTTTTTTCATTTAGACCATTCTGGAAAGGTGCATCTGAAGTGTTACCTTTGGTAAAGGATCTTTTGTAAATGTATAAACATAATATATGCAGGAAAACATGCAAATACAGAAAATGAAACAATATATATTTCATAATAATATTTGACTTCAGAAAGCAGAAATTATGCTTGAGTGCTCATAAACTATACCTTCTCATTTACTGGACATACCAAACTTATTTGAACAAGAACAGGTGGGATTGGCAGAAGAAGAGAAAGGGTATCTTTGACAAGTTCTGGTTTATTCTTTTCATTATCAAGTCGTCTATGAAAGCAGAAATTGCTACAGCAAATGCCCTATATATAGTGGTTACTGTTGGTACTTACTCTAACTGAAGCACAAAATAGTGTAAGCCTGGTATTCTCTTAGATCAGTTGCTGCATATTTCAAATTGAATAGAGAAACACTTTAGAAGGGTCTAGGTTTTGGGTTTTTTATTAAGACAACCTTAGGATTTCAAAAGGATTTTTTATAAGATGAGATATGTAAATGCGTACCAGCAAAATACCATGTATGTTTTGCATGTATACACTTACAGTTAGCTACTACTAACTCAAGGCTAGACCAATACACTGATTAGCAAAGAAAGCTATTTTGCATTTTTCTCTTTAGACTCTATGCTGAAGATATAAGTATTAATAAGAAACAACTATTTACCTCATCCAAACTGCTTAGGTAGTTGTTTTGTTTTGCACGTGGATCCCATTTAAGAAATGTCTAACCTACATGTATGATACTGGAGTTTATTATTTTAGTATATTTAATGGCAGATGCATTATTATGCTGACTGTACCACTATGAACACCTCCATAATCATTTCAGAAGGTAGAGACAGAAAAAGTTCCTAAATGTTTCTCACTACCCTAGTGAGAGTCAGATCTAGAAGAGAACTTATGATAGAAATTAAATCATGTAAGCAGACAAAACTTTTTCAGCACCAAAAGAACTCTAGCCTTTTTGTTTGTTTCTTCTAAAAGCCACCACTGCTTTGTAGCTATCTAAGTAACAGAAATAAACAAACCCAAATTGTATTTAACTGACAGTCTTAGCTAGGCAGAGTATTTACAAATTTGTCCTCACCTGCCAGAGGCATGGAGATTGAGCCATACAATTTGTAAGAATTGAATTCTACATGGCTGCTTTTCAGGGGTCTAATGCAGAAATACTCAGTAGGGAAACATGTTTATTCCTCAGGCATTCTGAAGCTGCAGACAGCAAACCTTTCCATCTGAATGGATGCAGGCTCCAGGTGGTGAGGAGGGAAAAGAGCACTTAACTTTAACATACTCTAATCCATTTGGGTGAACTCCAGAAGACTGGGCCAGAAAACAAGTATCATCTTTGTCTCCCCTAAATAACTTTTCTGGCTGTGCTATCCTCAGAGAGACAGTTTGGCTTCACTGCGCTGCAGCTGATGACTAACACCATTTTACCTACAGTCCTGGCAGGGCCTGGGGTGGTGGGGAAGACAAGACAAACCGTTTCAGATAGTATACTGCTCAGACCTAGTTACCGCATTCAGATTTTAGCCCCTGTAAACTAAATTTCATTCCGCAATTCTAAATCTGCAAAGAGCTAGTTGTACCTTAGAGACAGACAACATAAGTAAAACAGTTTATTTCTTAATAATATCTATTAAATCATGGATTTGTTGCAGTAGGGCTGATGAGTCACTACATGTCTGAGTTCAAAAAAGAAATGGAAAATGAACAAAAAGTTCACGCTGACATTGCTGTTTTTTTCTTTTTTTTTTTCCTTGAGGCACAGGACCATATCTCTCACTTTAACAACTGATCAAGAATTGAAAAGAGATTCTCATCTCTACAAAGGTAACAATGATGCTAGTGTTCATTAGAATATTGAAGATTATTTATTTATTTTTAACAACTTTTGCATGAATTGCACAAAGTTTTTCATGAGTGATTGTTATTTGTAGAGAAAAAAATTAGAATTTATGAATCACATGACCATGAAAATTTCAATCACAATGCAGTAAACATATTTTATTGCACTTTAGACACTCACTTTAGATCTAAAGCTTAAGGAAAAATGAACTAATATATTCTTTCGCAATGTCTGCTCAGAGAGAGAAGAAGGAATACGGACAACTTATTTTCTACATTTCTTTTTTTCACACTTAGCATTGCACAGCACAAACTTCTGTAACTAGCATAATAGTCATATAAGAACACTTACATGTTACATGTTTATCAACTATTTTTACGTATTTTCAGAAGGGAAAAGTATTTGTACCAACTTTTCAATATAAAACATAAAAGATTACATACAAAATAATCTGGGAGATTGCCATTGCCACAAGTTTGAGTACTTCTTGTAGAATAACTTCATTCATAAATTAAGAACAGAAGGCTGTTAAGCATCTAGTCACACACTCCACCTACTAAAGCTCTGTCAACAAAATATCTTAAGTTACATTGCATTAGTGTATATAAGGTTTACATTACCTCATCAACAAAAGAATGCAATTTCCTGACAACGAGTTGCTCAAATCTGTCACAGGTGTTCTACACTAAGATAACTTTTTCATTTTTACTTTTTCCTGGGATGTCCTTTGGAAATATTTTTAATCTGCAAAGTAGCTCAAACTTAGCAATATACTGCATCAACTACTAACAGAAAATATTCATGTCTGTACTATGTAATGAAAAGAGAATTAAGGGAAGATTATATTTAATTATCTAAAAATGGAGCTTTTTTAATAGCTGCTGAAATAGTAATCATAATGGCAGTCTGCTGAAGAGCAACTGTGAATAACATGAATACACTTCACAAAATTTCATGTCTCTACAACCCATCCTAAGCAGAGCATTTTATACTTAGCAATGGTGTCTATCCTCTTTATGAGTTTCCTTGTATCATGTCTGTAAGATAATAGCTGTAATTGCTTTCAGTGTGTACCTGTCTGTTCTACAGATCAACCTGTCCGAATTACAGTCCCAACCATGACAGTCCATTGGCTTCTAGTATGGAGAGTTTATATTTGCTAGAGCCTAGTGTGATTCTCTTGGTGCTTCATTAAATTGTTTGAAAGCTGGTCCTCATGATGAAAACACTAATACTTTGATAACCTCAGGTGGAAAAACAATAACCTGCAAAAATAACCTGAACTACTTTTCCTTCCAACACAGTGAAAAAGTTATCCATTTAATAAATCTTGAGCGAAGCCACTTATTCAGGGCTCTGGGTAGACACAGGGTACATGCTGCACACAAGAAATGGTTAGGTACTACCTTTCCTGTTCCCCTGCCTTATCATACTCATGGAGAATATAAAACTTTAATGTTTGCTATAAAAACTAGCTGATATGCTTAGCTATTATAAATATAAGTAAAAGTAGTTATCACTTGCAAACATGAATATTTTAGGAAACTGGTGAGATTGTTTTTTTAAATTGAAGCAAATTAAAAAAGTGAGAATATAGAGAAAAGTAGTCTGTTACTTCTAGTACATATACTTACATAAGCACAGGCAACTTCCACTCCTCAAAAAGAGCCTGAACATAGTACAGCATTTCTACCCCAACATCTACATCCATTATTTTTTTCCTATTACAGCTTTAGTTTTCATTGCGTTCAGCAAAGTAATCTGTTGCAACAGAATTACTATATTATTATCTACTATATTTTTATCTACCACCCACCTTTCAAATATTACTATGCATTTTAACAATACTCAGGCTGATGAGAGAGGAACTTTCAGTTTGTGATCTAAGCTAATTACAGTTGTGGTAAACCAGGTTTCCACAGCTATACTACATTAAAACATTTTCATTTTATACGTAATTGATAGTAGTCTACACCAACGTTTTGAACATAAGGACAAACATTATCAATGGATGCTAATGACAGATAAGGGGATCACAAGGAATCAATGAGATACTCCTAGTCAACACAATGCACAGTTTCATTAACAAATCACTCTCTTATCTCATTGTCATGACTGCCTTTTACTGCAATATTTGAGGAAATAGGAAGTAAATGTTTAAACAAGAATGAGGCTCTCTTTAAAAGGAGATCTCCCCCAGGCTGGAGTAGCAGCACAGAGAAAAACTCAGTTGCTTTGTTTATGTTCTAATTTACTAAGCATTAATTGTGAAATAGTTTTCTCAATGACACACAAATGGCAAATAGGGATTAAGTACGTCAACATTTATAATGAGGAAAAGTAATTTATGCTTAATGTAACAGAGAAAGAAACGACCGGGAACATACTACAATTATATTAATTCCAAAACCACCTACTAAATTCTATATAAATACCTACATACATGAAAGAGTAATCAACACACTGTATTCTGTATTTGCATCATTTACTAACTTGACTCAATTTTCTAGCACTTTCTTCTTCCATTTTTCAACTAGGCATCCTACAAAAACCAATAGATAATTTTTGAAAAATTACTAAAAAGTAATTATAGATTAAGAAAACACAACATTTGCTTTTCTGTATGTTTCATTCATGGAAAGGACCAATTCTACTAAGCAGCACTTTTTGTCAAAAAAACCCCAAAAAACAAAAGAAAAAAAAAACAAACAAAAAAATCCCCCCAAACTCCCAAACTAAGAAAAAACATCTGCTATGATTTATTTCACAAGTTTTCTGACATTGTGCAATCATAGAAGGTGTGCAGAAACCTAAAAGTGACAAGACAAACACACTGGAATCTTAAATGCAATTCTCTGGTCTCATATCTTGCAATTTCTGAAGTAGTGATATTCCTAGGGTTTACTTAATTCAAACTCAAAAATAACAGAAAAGTGGAAACATTTGCCGTTTCCTACCATTCAGTGCCACAGTTTTGCAGATGTATCTCCGTTACCGAGGAAACAGCTGAAAGATTTTATGTGCTATTGTCTTTCTAGACAGGCTTGAATAGATGGTATCTGCCCATAACAGGAAGAAAGTTCTGTTGGACAACTAAAGTCTCACTTAATTTGAAAGAGAAAGATATATATCAAAACTAACTAGTTGTTTATGAAAACATGGCAAATGAATATAGACATTCTTAGAAAAATATTAAAGCAACGGCAAAGATAATAGTTTAGGGAACACTCCTTAAATCTGAAGTCAGATATCAGATTCTTGTATTTTGTAGTTTTTATAGAAGTCCTAATATACATGGACAAGAATGAACATATTATTTAAAAAGCACAGTAAATCTGTTCTCAGTTTTTTCACCGTATTCATGGTTAAAATAGACACTTTAACCTTTCCATTCCTGAGTATCCACATTTACATAGCAGGAACAACTCTTATGTCAGACAGCTATTGAATCATTAATATTCATGGCATGTCTATCTCCACAAAAGTCATCCGCTGCTGAGATACAACTGAATTCTGAGATACTTATGATTTTGAGCTAAGTTTTATCTATATAGCACAAATGGTTTCCACAAAGCCAGTTTTCTCTTAAAATTAAAATAGCTTTGGATCTACCAGAAACGACAGCTAGTACTCAGTGGAGCACAACACACATGAATAGTTTTAAGTAATTCACAACTGATATAAACATTAATCAGATTTTTGGAAATGGAATAGACCTGATAAGCAACAAGCCTACTTTTAATTTTCCACATGCATTGAACAAATTCAGAATAACCTAATTAACTAAAACAATTCACTGCAAAATTACCTATTACATTTCATGGAGCAAAAATGAGAAATTAATCACAGAAAATGTACTTATCTATACACACACATATATAAACTAGTACAGATATGTACATATACACTCCCATAAACAGGATGAAGAAATCACTGCAGAGATGATCTGATATCAATTCAATTTCAAATATAACACAAGAGACAACTTGAAGGTCCTCATCCATTCAGCTATTTTTCAAGATCTATTTAGAGATGAAGCATGAAAGTTGTAATCTTACTTGTAGCCCTAACAAATACAGGCATATCTCAAACCACCAAAATTGCTTAGGTTTATCTGAAAGAAACCTTTGATTCATATATTATTTCACAATATCTCATTTTCCAATATCAAAGTCTTATTTTCCAAATCTGGAGCTTAACAGTTTTGACCCTTATTCTCTGGTCTCCTCACTGAAGCTCTGAAACCATATTTGAAGGGAAACAATCTCATCTGTGCATAGACCTAACTTTTGATATATGGCTCTCTGGGTTTGGCTTCTGTTTTTTGGGTGGAGACACTCAGGAGATGTGCTGCTTTTTGTCTTACTGCGTAGAATCCATACTTTACAATGACATACATGATCATCTAAGTCTAGATTCAGCATTACTATCAAAACTAGATACTTGGCTGTTAAGGACTTCAATTATTCAATTTTTTGTGCAAATAGGTTTAACCAGATACAAGAATTGTTAAGAATGTTCAACAGTGTTGTCTATTTTAATGTGATACATGTATAAAAATACCTCCCACATAGACACCCAACTATCCAGAGACTGGAACACAAATATAAAATCTTAAAGATATATTTGTTAATGTGCTTAGGAAAATACTTCTAAATGGATACCATAGCCGGTATATAATATAGAAATGAAGCTGGCTTATAAAAGCTTTAGTTGCACTTTGCAAATAAGGAATAATGTTCTCCTTTCCTCAAATATTACCAGTTAAGTGCTCTTAATCATTCTGAGTTTTCAAAACTAAAAATCATAAGACAGAGGTAATCATTTTACTTAATTACACATATTCACACAAGTCTGGTGTTCAGTCTTATCTGGAGACACTTATAAACACCTTTTCAGTGCTTAAACAACCAATGGATCAGATAAACTATTAGCATTTTCCTTACAAAAATACCACTTAGGTTAAATAACAGTAGAAGTTGAATAAATTTGGATGAAGAAAATATAAAAATAGGCAATACTATTTCAATTTTTTTTTTTCAGGACTAGTTAGAATAAACATTATATGAAGTAAGAAAGATGAAAATCAAAAAGGTAACTACAAAATGAAGAAAAGTACCAAAATCAGCATTTGGGGTAGTGGTGTGTGTTGGACTTCTAGTTTTTAATGCAAAGTCATTGTCATATCACAGCTCTCTTGACAGAATAAAATAGGTCATATAAACTTTCACCTTCCAGATGACATTTGAAAGCTCTAACATGTTGACAATAATGAGTAAAACACAATTTTCCACAGATGAGAAAACACTGAATGTTTGGGTTGCGTGGACTGCATGTTAGTGTCACAAACACCATAAGCAGTGCTAGTCGGTGACTGGTGAACACAACTTCCACAGGAAGTCCTGTCTTGAATCAGCTTACAAATCCACTCTGCTTTCAATAAGTGATATCAGTTCTCAGAATTTCTCAATATCTTGGATGATTACTTCAGGGTATTATACCATGAAAAAGCATTTAACAAATTAATTTTTTTATTTTCTTGTATCCAGCTCAAGCTTTCAGATCAGTTTTTCTATTTGTTTTATACAACTGGAAAAAAATTCACAAAAAACCCCTTCCATTTCATAAGTAAACATTAATGTATAACATTAATAAAATAATCTCAGCTTTCTTGTCCTTTTTAAAAGAAAAATTGAGAGACAAAAAGAGAAAAGCATTTTGTCCCAAAGGAAGGCATTACTAAAAATGGAGGTTGAGGCAGAAGTTTAATGCAGCATTTTATTTTCCCCTCTAGTGGAGTTAACCCAACCATTGCCATTAAGCTCCCTTAGGGCTTAAACAATTTTTGACTTGAAGTATCTAAAGCGATGCTCTGAAAGCTATGAAATGCTATAGGCTTATATTAAAAAAAAAAACAAAAAACACCACTTATGGGATATAAGCTTAACCAGGAAATCTATGCAGAATTCTGCTTTTGCTTCTTGGGAAGCATGTGTCAGAGGGCTCACTTACTAAAAACAAAAAAAATGTTACTGAAAGAGATGAAATATTAAATATTAAAACATGCAGGTGAGGTCTCAAGACTGGTCTAAGCCTAATTAAAACAGTACTACAGCTAAGAAAGAAAAAAAAGATAGTCCTTTCTTCTCCACTATCACGTACTCCTACTGCTTCCTTAGCTTCACCTTCATCACAGTTGGGTTCTAGTGCTAATTACATTCAGCCTTTTCTTATTGGTAAAATAGAATTAATTCTATGTGTATATATATATGGGAAACAAATATTTATAATTATTAATCCAATTAATATTTTAAGTCTATTAGCCTGATTTATTTAATTAATTCAGAAAAGCCTTAATTACTCAGATAAAATTTCTTTAAAAGCCTTATTAGTATCCCCTTAAAATATTTATCTTATGCTTACACTTGCAGTTTTTATCTGGGTAATAAGGTTTGAATGTTTTTCTCAGGAAGGCGGACAAGAAGATATGGTGAGTTCTTCCTACCAAGTCTATCCATGGCTTAGTTTTCTAAGTTTCACTATTCGAATGTGCTTCTCTTGCAGGAAAATGTATGAAAATGGACAAATCAACCTTCAGTTGAATTACAAGGATATTATTTGTTAAGGGTAAATTATATATACATATGGTTTTGAGAGAGCTCCAACAGGATAGGCAATAGTCATTTGACTACTAGGCAACTTTTGAAAACGGTACAATCAGCTCAGCCCAAGGCAAGACCAGGCATGCCTTGAGACACTCTGCAAGTTTTATAAATTTACAAGATTTATAAATTGGAACTCAAGTAAATGAGCATGCAATTTGCCTTTGAACCCACAGCAGAATGTAACCTAACCACATTGGCCTGGCACTAGCATAAACATGTGATCAGGCTGATAATTCTTAATTTCGCGTATCACTTGCAGGTTTAGTGTTTCTCTACTGTACTGTGTGTAGGCTTAAAACTGTATTTCCAGGTTCAAACAAATTTTGAAAACTGATCAATTTTGGTGGGAACAACAATGTAAAAAGGATTTTCACAGAACATGCTCAGCTGGAAGAGACCCAAAAGGATCATCAAGCCCAACACTTTAGCCCTGTACAGGACCATCCCCAAGAGTCACACATGGAGGTTGTAACTGCAATGAGGTCTCCCCTTAGTCTCTTCTCCAGGATGAACAGAGCAAGTGCTCTCAGCCACTCCTCATATGGCTTCCTCTCAAGACCCTTCACCATCTTCACTGCCCTCCTTTGAACACTCTTTGATAGCTTAATATCTTTCTTATATTGCAGTACCCAAAACTGCACACAAGGTTCAAGGTGAGGTCGCCCCAGCGCAGAGCAGAGCAGGACAATCCCCTCTCTCGACCGGCTGGCGATGCTGTGCCTGATGCCCCCAAGGACACAGTTGGCCCTCCCGGCTGCCAGGGCACTGCTGACTCATATTCAACTTGCCATCAACCAGGACCTCCATGTCCCTTTCCATGTTTTCCAGAATCTCAGTCCCCAGTCTGTATGTACATCCAGAGCTGCCCCATCCTAGGGGCAGAATCCAGCATTTTCCCCTGTTGAACTTCCTATAGTTAGTGATTGCCAGTCCTTCAATTTGTCCAGGTCTCTCTGCAGGGCCTCTCTGCCTTCAAGGGGGTCAACAGAGCATCTGAGTTTTTTGTCATCTGCAAACTTGCTCAATATCCCTTCCAGTACTGTGTCATTTATGAAGATGAAGAGCACAGTGCCCAAAATGGAGCCTTGTGGAACCCCACTAGTGACAGGTCACAAGTCTTATATTACCCCATTCACTATCACCCTCTGTGCTTGTCCCATGAGTCAATTGCTCACTCACCACATGATGTGCTTATTCAACTGTGCTGGACATTTTGTCCAGCAGGATCCTGTGAGAGACAGTATTGAAAGCTTTGCAGAGATCCAAAAAGATTCCAGCAACTGGCTTCCCTTGATCAGCTGGGTGGGTTACCTTGTCAAAAAAGGAAATCAGGTTGGATAAGCAGGACTTTCCTCTTATGAAGCTGTGCTGGCTGTGACTGATGGCAGTGTTGTCTTCCAGGTGTTTTTTAATACCTCCCAGAATAATCTCTATAATTTTACCAGGCACTGAAGTGAGACTGACAGGCCTGTACTTTCCAGAGTTTTCATTCTTGAAAACTGGAACAACATTCACCAGCTTCCAGTCAGCTGAGACCTCCCCAGGTTCCCAAGACCACTCAAAACTCAAGAGAGGTTTAGTGATGACATTAACAGCTCTTTGAGGATTCTGGGACAAATCCCATCAGGCGTCATAGGTTTGTAGGGATTGAGCTGGAGCAGCAGATTCTGTTTGTGACGTGACCATCCTCATCCTCTAATGGCTGACAAGATTTCAATACTGCCTAGTTCCATTAATAAATGTCACTGGACCTCGCTTCAAATGAGCACAGACCTTCTTTTTTAACCCTTATTTCCAAGAGAAGATCCTGCTCAACAAAGTTGGCCTTCTGCCTCATCTTCCTTATTTCCAGCATTTGGGAATCGCCTGCTCCTGTGCCCTTAGGAAGTGATGTTTAAAAAGTGACTGGACATGATTTCAGTGAAATCAGAAACCTTGTTGAGAGTTGTATGCAGTCTCATTTATTTTACTATTACCAGATAATCTGCTATACTTTGAGTTTGTACATGCTTGACTAATTCGCCATTCTATAAAAACAAAAGTGCTGTAGGAAAAGACAGAATTGTACTATAAAGACTATCAGTATCTCCCTTAGCTATGCAGAAAGGGCTTAAACATTGTAAACATGAATGCTAGCTTTTTATAATTCAGTTTACTGTCAAACTAGGTGATCTTAGAGGTCTTTTCCAATCTAAACAATTCAAGGATTCTATCTTATCACAAGCCTTGCAGTATTACGGCATGATGGGTGAGGCGGAGGTGAATTATTGTAACAATTATACATTGGTAATACCTATGTGGAGGTTTTATGTTAATTCTTTTAATTATAATTTGGTATCACACACATTTATATCTGACTTTTTGCTTGTACTAATACTTGAAGTTAGAGTTGTATAAATCAGTGCAAGAGAAAAGCTAGACCTACATAAGCTGACTTTCATTTACGTTTAGAGATGAAGTGTGAACCTTGCAAAGTTCTTGGATTATACACAAATGTATTTTGACCAATCATCCCTAAATAGTATTTTGATCATTTTCTTTCACATTTGGTCATAGAAAAGGTTACCTAGAGAGAATAGATCAATAACTTTATTCTAGAATCCCTATAGAGAAATACATGTTTTAGTAGAGACATTTTTCATCTGTGTTTTGATGCAGAAACACATTTAAAAAAAAATAAATCAGACTCTAGCTTTTCACCAATTGCAATGTAATTCATAGCTTTGTTTGCCTACAGCTGAAGCTTTGTTTCTAAGTGTTTTGTTCAGCACTTGAACTTCAGCAGAAAATGCCCTTAATCATAGGGATTTAGAAACCTAAAAAGTACTTTAATTTCTCTTTGGCTTCATATTAATTCTGGATTTCTAGACATAATCTTTCACACACTTCAACAAGAAATGTCTACTGATTATGACCAAATTAGGACACTCTCTCAAATTGTGGAGCATTTATTCAAAGTGAACTTTGACAAAATTTAAACAAGAAAGTAAAGCCATCTTTACATTACCATTTAGGGAAAAAGTCCTTTAAAGTTTAGACAAGGCTTACTTTAAGAACAATAGGTGCGGTTCTTAAAACAAACAAACAAACAAACAAGAAAACCGAGAAACAAAAGATCAAAAAAATCCACACAGAACCCAAAAACACACCCAGACATAACAAAAAAAAAAAAAAAAACAAAACAAAAAACCCCCCAAAACAAACAAAAACCCACAAAACAAAACAAAACAACAGAGCAAGTAAAGTCTAAATTTAACTGAAACTTCAGCATTTTATAACTTTATATAGACTATGGCTAAAGACCAAAATTTACATTCCCAGCTTTCCATCACACTGTATTTCTATCATTTCTAACCTATCACAATTTAAAAGTCTATCAAGAATTAAACAGAAATGGATTTCTTGAAAAACACTTGTAGCAAGCTTAAAGACATACATAAAGTACAATATTTTTACAGAGAAGTATATACATACAGAAACACCAACCAATGCACATAAGCAACAACTGAAAATATATATTCAATTTTTAAGATTCATATTTTTCCATTAAAAAAAAAAAGAAGTTGGAAATTTAGGCCAGAAAACTGCTGACATTTAGCATCACATAGAGCTTACTCAGTGGCTTTTTTTTTTTCTTTTTGCCAAAAATATTACTGTATAATACTTGGTTGGAGTAGAATGAAGGGATTTGTTTTTTTCAATTTGTCCTAATTCTTATTTCAGTTTATAATAATGATTTTGCTTTCTTTCTATGACTGTTGGATAGTGTTTATTACTAGTTAATGCAGCTGCCTTCCAAGCCCAATGACGACTGTCTTCTAACCGTAATTCAAGACAAGTCCCAGACATACCAAGATGTCTACATGAAGGGCACCACATGTGCATCAACCATTACAATTAACATCCCAAAATAAAGTCATATGCTGGCCAGCTTTTGCATCTGAACCAAAGAGAACAAGTTTAAATATGTTATTTCAGCATTAACTTAATTTTGTTTATGAATTCTGATATCAGGCATCGTATACCCCACACAGATGTAGCTTTCTAAGTAAGCATACAATGAAATTAGGGTTTAAATAGTTTTAATAATTCTGTAATTATGTGGTTTTCCTTGAACAATACTTTTTGTTTTGTTTTCACCTTTCTTAAACAGCAAAAGTCTCTTTGACTTTATTTATCCTAAATCTTTAAAATAAAAGTAGATATTTAAAAAAAACAAGTTATGCTCTTACTGAAGGACAAAAGCTGGCTTGAAAGACCATTTGTGAATGCATGTTACCGTGTAACAACTCTTGCCACAATTATTAGGTGTTAAAAACTTATTCCAGATCTGTATTATAGTGTAAAGCTTTCATGAAGCTTTTATTACCCTCCCAATCAAATATTTCTTTGATAATGGTAAAATTTATTTGTGTTTGTGTTGCCTAGGTAATGGTTTTTCTTGAGAACATTTTAGGGATCACTGAGCAGAGTCCTAAGAGACTGTGGAAATTTTATTTTGTACTACATAACACATATATTGCTTCCTGAACAGGTACTTATTATATTTTGTATAAAGACTCTGAAATAGATGGTCTGTTTTATCTGTATAAATTTACAGTGATCACAAGATAACATCTAACACTTTAAAATACGGACTTTCAGTCTGTAAACTAATATGGGCCACAGAGCAATTTTGGGTACATCTATTTTGACTTAACAAACTCTGTAAACTGACAGCTGTTATTCTGTAAAATTCCTCTTCACTGATAAATGAAGGAAGGTGCTGTAAGATTTCAAAATATGGAATCTGCAAAATGGATACAATTCCTGTATATTTATAGAAGAATTATGCCCATATCTTCCATTTCTATTCTCCTCCTTCCAAAGTTTGACTTTAAAATAAACAGGCTTCCAGTCTCTAAAAACAAACACTGAAGGACAAAAAGGCAACATTATGGGTTGCCCTCTGGGGTATTCCTCTTAAGAGGGATTCTAATCTCAAAGCACACTAAAATGCTCTGCCTCATCATATATTTTGTAAAACTTTTGCCCAATCTTTAAACCATACAGGCTCAGCTGGTCTATGAAGGAGCCATGTTCTCCCTCTGAGAAGTTTTACCTAGCCAGAGTGAAAATGCCAAGGGTGCAGCAAGAGCCGAGAATCTTTCAGTGGCAATTAAATTAACATCTGCAGACTGAAGAGACCCTTAGCTGTGAAAGAAAATTATTTATGTTAAGAAAAAAAAGGGTGATTTTTTAATAATAGCACTTAATAGATCTGATAAATTTCTAAAATAATAAATTAGGAAAAACAAAGGTCAATTTCCCCTCAAAATTATTGAAGCAATCATTATATTCAAATTCTTCCTTAACATAATGGAAAAACTAGTTTTCAAAATACCTTACTTTATCAATAGATACAATATACTATTCTAAAATAAAATCAGTTCCAGTTTCAAATGTAATATTCCCCTGTTCAAGGACAGTAGAAACAATGCTGATTAACAGAACTACAAGAGCAGAAAGGTAAGGCAAAATGAGAAGTATGGACAACACAGAAACTCCACACACAAACATATTGTGAACGCTCAGTTTGTTTCAATTTTCAGACTGCTAAATAACAGGTGCAAAAGTCAAAAAAGTTAAAAACTAAGAGTAGACACAGCAAATATTAAATGCCATTAAAAAGTCACCCTGGCAGGCGATACGGCTGCTACAGCTCCATAGAAAATACGATGCTGGCAAATTATGTTAACACAGAGCATGTATAGAAATAGGTATGTGTACAAAAAATAATAAAGTAACAGCTAAGTTCAATTGTAAATAAGATAGCAAATAAGTATTTGTTCAAAGCATTGAATCTTTTGAAAGGTGTCAGTTTGTCGGGGTCCGATCCCCGAAATATCAGGAATGGAAAAAGAAACAGAAGAATAATGAAAAGGAGACTAAGCAAGACACCAACATTTGGACACAGGAGCAGCCTATCGTTGAATAAAAGACTGTTGATTTCCCCAGTTTTTTAGATAGCTATTCGGTTGTTAGAATAGGACTTATTACGTTTGTTATTTCAAATGTTTTCATTGGCTGTTTGTACCCCAGTTCTCCCCGGTTACCATCACCCCATTGGCTGTCTTTTTCCCTTTTTCCCATTGGCCAGCCAGTGGTATAGCGCAGATGTACCATATATGGCTGGCCACTCCCTTTCTCCTCCTTTGGTTCACCATATAAGCGAAAGCCTGTCCTACCATTCCCTTGTTTGTCGTGAACCTGCCCTAACAACTCCCCGAACTCCACCCTGTTTCTAGTCCCTTCTATTCCTCCCTTATATAAGCCGGGCTCCTTGTTTAATAAACGGCCATTTTGCACCTCTCCCTCGCAGAGTGGTCCGTCCCTCCACCCCTCAGGTTCACGTCATCAGTTAGTTAAGAATGGGAAAATGGTATCTACATAATTCTGCTTAAGATAACTACATCCATAGCAGAACCATTTTGGCTCCTATTTTATTTTTATCATTACAGAAAAAAGGAATACAGTGGGAACTCTACAATAAAGTACTTGCAGTTGCATAGAAATAATTGTGGCTGTGGTTATAAACAACAATTACCCTTGGTTCATTTTTTTTTTTTGTACTAAATAGCAATTAAACTTTATATAAATTTCATTCTTGGTTGGTTGCTTGAAATAGCAGGCATAGATTTTATTTAGATAATTACTTCAATTTCAGTTTCTTATACCAAACAACACTAGGATAAAAAAATAATAATTTGAAAAAGATATTTTCTTGAGAAAAAACTACACAAATACAATTGTACTACTACTTAGTACATTTAGTCAAACTATTTTATTCCACTCTACTCTAATTTTGCAAACTCAACCTAATTCAAAAGTAAAATTCACAGAAAACTCATGTACTGTCTAAAAACATAATCTATATGCACTGAGAAATAGCAACAAAGTGATTTAGTGTGCCTGATTTCTGCACTCTAGTACCACAGTTTTATTATTGTCACTAATTAGACATAAAAAATAGATGTTCAAAAATCCCTGTCTAGAAATAAAAAATATGTATTATTAACTATAAACTCTAGTATCCATAGACACACAAAACTGATTTTCAAAACTGAAGTCTTTAGAAAAGGCAGTGCATTGGAAAGAAAATTGGAAAGACATGTACTCCAGTGTGTGAATGGATGATACTCTTATCTTAAGGATTTGTAAACTTGCACAGGTTTAACCTAAATACCTTGGGTTTTACCCTTAGACCTTAACTGAAAAGGGAAGAAGAGGAAAAAAAAGGTGGAAAAGAGCTTCATATTACCCCAATTCTAAGACTGTTTTCAAGTTAGGTAGTTTTCAGAGTTTTCTACCAGTGACAGGCAACCCAAACTTAGTCTGTTATTTAATTTGGAGATTGAATTCTATCATTTACAAACAAGGGGTACCAAAACATTAACGTAATAGAGGCAAGAAATCATATTTTTGGTGGTATTATTATTACTATTGCTATTACTAATCCTATGTTGAGAAAAGAGTGGGAATAAAGCACTACACAGATTTGCTTTGCAGGAGTAATTTTGTTTATGAGACAGTTCCAGTTGCCTCCTGAAAAAGCTGAATTTTTTTCTTGTTCTCCAAACTAACTAATGTATTGCAGGTTTTCCAGACAGGTTTACTCTACAAGTAACCATGAGAAGGAAAATTAATCTTTATTTCTCTTCTTTTTTCTACATTTGCTACCTAGTGAGGGAGGAGCAGGGAGAATAGATATAAAATTGTCTTTTAGAAATGAAAAAATTACCCTTAAATTGTACAAATATGAAGGTGTTAAAAGTCATTGGTAATATTGCTCTGTTCCTTTTTCTAGAGTTGTAAGTATGGATGTTCTTTGCATCTGGGTTGACAGGGGGATCTTCCTGGATTCTGTTTTGCTTTAAAGAAAAAGAGAAATCCAAAAATTCTCACTTCTATGCTTCCCAAAAATTCATTATTCTCCCATTAGACATATTGGTAGGAAATAAAATGAACTGCATTAAGATACAGATTTTCACCTTTCTAAATGAATAGTCTTATTTCACCTTCTGACTTTACCCGCTCTGTTGTCAGAAGAGATAGTCAAAATCCTTTCCCAAATACTCAAAATATATTTTTGAAGTCTCAAACAGATAGCAAATATTAAGAAAATTTAGTTACCAGCAACCAGAAATCTCCAAGATGCCAAGTCTACATGTGCATTTATATTTTGTGACTGCAACAAATTAAGAAATATTTTCAACCTTGTAATAAATGGGCAAATATATCTGTCTGTAAATGGAAAGATGGTCCTTTGGGCATATACTGCATATAATATAACACTGGACCGGACTGAACAGGAAAAGAAAGAAAAGCAAGTACACATGACACGCTGTTCTTTAATAACTCCTTTTTTGTTAAATTAACATTTCTTTAAAACTCTAAGGCACTGCCACCACAACAATTCAAAACTTTAGTGACTCCCTGACCACTTAAAATTACTTTGAGTCCTTCCTGAGAATAACAATATGGATTACAATCTGAACAGGTAATTCAGCAAGGATACACTGCTGTGTGAGTAAACAGAAACTACAAGAAACCATGATACAAGTCTCCAAAAAAGGGGTGTTCTAGTTACATTTATAGGTCAGCTGAAGCATGTTGTAAGTCTTCAAGGCAGTTCCATCTTTTCTGGCTTTTAAGAGTTTTCAAAAAATCTGTTATTCTTCAAAAAATCTGTTATTCTTCAAAAATCTGCCAAGACAAACAGTCAAAATTTTTGGGACTATATTTGAGATCAAATGCCTGACACAAAACCAGCTTCATAGCATCATGGGTCCTTCTGAAAAAAGCATCAGTAATACAAGACACTACTGAAGGTGAAAATTGGTTACTAAATATGAACCTATCAGATAAACCAGACCCAGTGCTTGCATTTATTCTGAAGAGATATGGATGTGAAGGGGCCTCTTCTGGAAGGTCCTTTCAAGTTCAAGAATAACTTAAATAACCTTTTTCAATCCTCTTGAATAACGTTTTTAAATTATTTGGATATGGTATGTATCACCAGAGACAGGAGCAGTGTGCTCATACTCCAACCAAGCAACAGAGAAATTATCTCATTAGGAAAGGAATATTTTGCCTTAATGGCCTTAATTCTTATATTCAGTAAATTAGAGTGTGTCAGCCACGTGAATTACAGTCTATTCTCAGAGTCTGCACTCCTGAAAATAAGACTGATCTGACTTTAAAGAAGGTGAGGACAGCCTTCCAGGACCTGAACGAGTGCCCAGGCTTCAAGAGATATCCCTGAAGCATCTTAGTAGGCTCAATCTCAGATAGTGAACCGGTGCTGGAGGGCACCAAGAATTTGAAGAAAAGGAACTGAAAAAGATGTAAATGTGAGAGGTCTGACAGTAAAGTGTACTGAGAAAAGTGCCATCACCTCACCAAGTCATGTCGCTTAACAGGGCAGTGGGTGACAATCATGGCACGGTACTGACATTTTTGCTGCTAAAGGCTTCTTATCCCATTTGTTAGCTCAGATCAGCCCCCTTGGTTTTCACAGTGGAAGCTTCTAGTTAAAAACCATGATCTTGGGTGCATTTCAGGTGCTGAGAGCAGGAATTATGGCTACAAACTGAGAAACCAATCTGTGTTAACTGGGGATGATCTTCTAGATTCCCTTTTTCTGACAGTCCTAAGGGACTAAAAAAAAGACACATTAAAAAAAGCCTTTCCAGGATAAACTTAAAGTGTGACAGGTGTGTGTGAACAATAAACCAAGCAATTTCAGAGCTGAAAGATTAATAAATTTGTTATTCTATTTTTTTCCCCAGGGAAAAGAGAGACCAAATATTTAAAAAGAAAATCATGATGGCAAAGACAAATATTTTAAAAATTAAGTAGATTTGATTGAAAAAAAAACAAAAAAACCCCAAAACCAAAAAAAACACAACAAATCACTTTTTTTTTTTTAACAAATATCCTTAACCAGGACAAGAAGACAAAATGAAGAATGCAGCTGGATGTACCAACATCTTTATCCAAGCATGAGCACAGAACACCCTCAACAGAGATTGCTGAAGGCAAAACAAACACCAGTAACAAACATTTCTGACATCTACCAATTGAAGATATACATTAAAAGTAAGTATACACTGCAATTCATGCTGAACAAAACACTATTGCTGGTCTGTTACAAAGCTTCTTGCAAAAGGTCAAATATAGGAAACTAAATTCCTTTATGCAACTTTATGTTGCATAACTCAGCAAAAGAGCTGAGGAACACTCAAAAACTTCTCAGCAGAAAATGTTCCAGTTTAGCATTCACAAGTGGGTATATATTTAGCCAGTTATTTGAGTCTTCTTTTTATCTCATCATCAACACATGCTGCTATGGTATGAACAGAGTCTACAGTAAATATTTTCCTTCAAAACTCTTTCTCATCACACAGTACTGATGGTGACTATTTTTGCCAAAGGTAGGCCTCTATGTAGAATTTCATCAACCATATGTAATATAATAATTTTTTGGTGTGTATAAAGATATTGTCAGATATGAAGAAAAATATTTTGTCAGAACAGAATATTTGACCACCAACAAGAACAGTCTGTTTAAAGAGCAGCTCTCAAAACAGATGTGCTTGCTATTACTGTCCTTTTGCCATCTGACACTAAAATCAGCTCGAGTTTATTTAGATTATTATTTGTTCAATGCTAAAATTATGTCATGCTTAGCAAATATAAATGCTATCTCTTCAGAAGAACTTATTCTAAAGGCAAATTCACAGAATATGATTACACACCTCTTTACCACATTCTATTTCTCTACCACTAAATTTTCCTTGACTTGTTGAGTGAGTTGGTTTACTCACTATGGTGGAACTCATTACGTTAAAAGTGAAAAAGACCTTACACTCTCATATTAGCTGAATTTCTGGACTATCAGAATATTTTGTTCCTCAGTTATGCAATGAATTAATATGCAAACATTCTCTCAAAAGCACACACTGAACATTTCCACATGTTACTGCAGTTGCACTAGATTATCTTCCCTCCACCCCTAAAGCAAAGAGTGATAAAAGTCTCCATGTGCTTTCCCCGTGGACACAATGTTTCTATCAAACAGATGGGTGGATTTCTTCAATCTTTCTAACAAGAATTAATGGAAATTAAAAAAGGATTTATTGACTGGTGGCAGATGGCTGAAGGATTTTGCTTAGGTACGACTCATGTAAATTACAAAAAAAGCAAATTCAACCTCTTGCTGTGGACAAGAGGTTACTTCTGCATTAAATTAGGAGCATTCTGTTCAGATGTTAAAAGGAAATAAACACTTTCTTTTATACTTTGTCAGACACGACCACGCTAAGACATCAAGACATTAATGGTCTCTTGATCATCATACATAATGCAGGCCTGCTTTGCATTCTTGGGAAGAAGCCCATAGAAATACTCATGATAAAAGATGTTCAAATTTAAAATAGCTGCTGCCTGTTTATGTACTTGAAACTGTCTCCTGCAGTCCCAGCTCCTCACAAGCTATAACCTCCTCCTTGTCTGCTAACAGGTTCCATTAGCTTGTGTTCCACATGAGCAAAAATAAGGTAAAACCAGAAGGAAACACACAAACAGCAGAGCTTTTTGCTGCAGTGTTGCCCCATCTTCCCCAGATATGAACTCATATTAGTACACATCATACTGGAACAGTTACTATTGACAAGTCTAGACAAAACTGACTTGTTATCTGAAGATAATGAAGAGCCATCGCTTCCCAAGTTTGGATACCACTAGATCAATAGTTTTGTCTGCCAAAGGTACATCTTGCTTGTTCTGAAGCTTATTAAAGCATTAGCCATCAGCAACTGCAAAGCTATGGAAAACCACACACCTGTTGGCCAACACCATTTGTACAAATGGCAGGAAACTATTCATCAGCCTTGTAGGCACATGGAGTTTTCTGTCCTACATTTTCCTCATTTTCCTTTATGATGCTGCTTTCTTCAGGACAGGCATAATACAAAGGATTCCTTGTAGTCACATCACATTTCTAAGAAATGCCAAAACACAGGTTACTGAATTATCTTCTGTACAAGACAGGTATTATATTAGCAGCAAATGTCCAGCTCAGTATTTCAGCTCACAGTTGCGCATTGCTTATTCCAAAAGTCATATGCTTGGGAAGAGTGGGCCAAGGGAATATGATATTTGCTTTCTACTTCACAGAATCACTGAATGGATAAGGTTGGAAGGACCACAGTGGGTCATCTTGTCCAACCTCCCTGCTCAAGCAGAGCTGTCCTAGAGCACATGGCACAGAATTGTGTCCAGATGGTTCTTGAATATCTCTAGTGAGGGAAACTCCACAAACTCTCTAGGCAATCTGTTCCAGTGTCCTCACAGTAAAGAAGTTCTTCCTCATGTTCAGGTGGAACTTCCTGTGCATCAGTTTCCAACTGTTGCCTCTTGGCCTATTGCTCAGTACCACTGAGAAGAGCTTTGTAGCATCCTTCTGACACCCTCCCTTCAGATACTTACAGACATTAATGAGACCCTCTCTCAGTCATCTCTTCTTGATGCTGAACAGGCTCAGCTCCCTTAGTCTTTCCTTGTAACTAATCATCTTTGTTGCCCCCTGCTGGACCTGCTTCAGGATCTCCATGTCTTTCTTGTACTAAGATTTCCAGAACTGGATGCAGCACTGCAGATGTGGCCTCACTAGGGGGCCAGGATCACCTCCCTCAACCTGCTGGCAGTGTTGTTCCTAATGCACCCCAGAATATCCTTGTCCTTCTTGGCCACAAGGACACACTGCTGGCTCATTGTCCACCAGGACACCCAGCTCCTTCTCTGCAGAGTTGCTTTTCCATGCCTCTGTAAAATCTAACAGCTCTGGGTCTAAAAACACTAGGACTGAAATTTTAGAACACAGTTCATTTTTTATGTGTTCAAAATATTTCATTACTATGCAAAAAAATGATTTAGTCTTTGATAAAAATTATATATGGAAATAAAATATTATCTCCACAAACGTTAAGAATATTTATACGCCCAAAATCAATTTAAGTAGATTCTAGTAAATATCTTAATAATAACAACATTTTTTGTTCTCATCCACAAAGGACTTGATAACCTAATATAATATTAAGTTACAAGCTCTGAAGCCTCAGAAATAATACATTAAAAAGACAATCATTTATTTATAGGTCCCATTAAATGTTTATGTTTCTTGAGTTAGAAAAAGGAACCCTTCCATTTTATATAGTTGTAATTACAGAAACTAATCAGAGATTTAATCCTTGTTTCTAGTGAAACCATAAACCAATTAAAATATCTTCTGTCAAGACATAATAGTATTTAACCAATATTTACATTTTAATATAATTTCTTTTAATATTTTTTCTGATTTTATGATCCATTTAATTTTTAAAAGCACCCTGGAAACAGGTTAAGATGATGGTGTTTGAGCACTGGTTTACTGCTTGCCTTTTTTTAACCCTCCAGAACAATAGCCTAGATATTTGTGTAGTCTATATGGAATCTGTTCTCTTGCTTAAAAAAAAAGCAACAAAACCCTCTATGTGAAAGTTAAAATTATAATTTCTGGGGTATTTCAGCTCTATCTAGACAGTAATATCAGTTGCAATTCCAAAATGTTAATGGATTTTCATGTTCTGGACTTTAGATGAAGCTTGCTTTAATCAGCCTTACTTGAGAGAAGTTGCAAAGCTAATCTTAAAGCAACCTCTAAGAATTCTCTACCACATCATACAATATAATTTCTGGTAATTTTCCAAAACTAGCAAAGCTGTTCCAAAATTTTATTTGTTCCTATAATTATTAATGTAAATATACTATCAAACCTATCCAAACATATTCAGGAATTTAAAAAACAGCATCTGGATTGTATGATTTGCTGGTAGATGGGTACATTCTGAAGTACAGTGTGCAGTTTTGAAAATAGTCTCCCTGATTTCAAGTGTAACAGGTACTCAGAAATAGTTTTCTTTAGTGAACACAGATACTTGAAGAGCTTGAATGCCTATACACAAAGGTAAATTTAAGGATATGATCCATCACGCATTTATTAAAAACAAGATTCATCCAGGTCAGTCAATGACAATAATGATGCTCTGCTGAAAACAGCAGCAGTTTTGCTTTGCGTATTTGGTCTACAAATCCAACAGGAATGCAATAATTTCATGAAAAGGCCATTAAACTGAGAAAAAATACAACCCTGTTTTTACTTATCATGTTAAATTATTGTAACACAAACATACACAGAAATTTTAGGTTAGGCAGAAACCACACACTTCTACAACCTTAGCCAACCAAATGAAGACAGTTTACAGAATTGCTTTCAATTCTTAATGGCTCCATGGGCAAAACCTAATTAGTGAAGTCAATAATTTGTCACATATGTTTACTGCTGGTAGATTTCAAAGCTGTCTTTCACGTCCTGTTCTTAGCCCACGGTGAGAACTACATTATTAGAAAATGTCTGCAGAGTTGGTTTGTGGAACTTGTAGCTAGAAAATTAAGAATTAAATCCCACTACATGATGTGAAGAGATGTGTTCCTTATCCCAAGTCTAATTGCATTTCAACCTAAATGCTAAATAATTTAACTCAAAAAATCTGGAGTTTTCTTCTACCTTTTAAGTACAGCCAAAAATAAGTTATACCTTTTATTTTGCATTTACTATGGACTTCAGTGATTTAAAAATTAAGAAAGTGTGAAGAAAAGCAGTTGAAATATTTAATGTTTAATTGAACTCAATGAACTTTAAATAAGTTTTTAAAGAAGTAGGTGTGGGATGAAAATCTGAATTCTGCTCCATGCTAAAAATATATTTTCATTGAACATTCTTGCTGGATACACCTAACTTATCTTTGGAAAGCTGTGTTAGCATTCTAATGACTTTTCACTGCAGTAATCAAAGGATATTGTTTTTCTCACTTGAATGTTTGCAGTTTTAAAAAGTCAAGTCCTTCTGTAATTTACTATCACAGAATGTGATAATTAATTATATTGTGATTAGTCTAAACAGGAAAAAACATAACATCTAGTTTCCTTCCATAAGGTAGAATTGTACTGAAAGTACCAAATGTAAGATGCAATACCAATTTCTTTTTATTTTTTTCAAGGTAAACCAAAAGATATAAGTACAAGCTAATTCTATCTAATTTATATACAAATAACTTTGATTTTTTTGAAAAAAAAGCAATACATTCACAAATCACACTTTTTTCAATAGAGCAAGCCTGCATATTGATTATTTGGAGCAGATTAGTCTATGAGCAAGTCATTGACCGTGAAGTTAAAAAATAGAAGCCTAGCACAATGACATAAGGGAGCAAAATGATATAAATATTAAAATATTTATATTTTTCATATAAACCAGAAAAGTGTGATATGAGTTTCTATAAACCGTTCAGTCAAACTATTTCATGTTAGCAAAAACAAGCATTAATTAACAAGACGCTTATAACTCCTAATTAAAATTAATTGCTAATAAATTACAAAAAAAAAAAAGAAAATTCAGTATAACAGTTTTCATTGAACCTCTGCTAGTAAGAACTACAGGGTTTAGTTATTTCAAGAAAGAAGCATTTATGGGTAAAAGTAATTTATTTTGCACTGAATCCTCAGCAAAAATACTCAGAAAATATTTCTACGTGCACAGCAATATCCTTTGAACTTTTTCCAGAACCTCCAAATCTCCTGAAAATATATTACCATTTTTTTCCCATTCTCATCTCATCACTCTGATATTTTGTATTCTTCCTATTATGCTAAGTAACATATTCCTCCCCCTCTCAATCTTTATATTACAGTTATACGTTAGAATTAAACAGTGTCTACAGTACATCTTAAAGAACACTTTGCATTGCATATGCAGTTTTCTCATAAATCAAACCCTTGGCCTGAAATTCACAATGAGAGTAGATGGATTAGTTCAAAAATTCACATAGATGGAAAAGTTAATCCAGATTCTGCTATTTCAGCTGCTGAAAAAGATACATGTGACGTTCCAAAGAAGGGACACGCTGCCTTGGTCTGTCTTGTCTGCCTCTCTCCCACACTGGTGATTGAAATGCTTTGTACTGACACCAGCTTTGCTAAAAGATTCCTGCTGACTTCTACACTATTGCCACTTATCTTTTGAATAACTAAGTGCACGTCTAGGTGGACATTCTGACAGTCTGTCTTCAAAGATGCCCTATGTGAAGTAGATATGTGGTTCTGCACTCCAGAAATGCTGCAAGTACTATATACACGGACTGCTTAAAATTTTCACTCATTTTAAGCAAAGAATACTCAAGACAACTTGTCATCTTCATGAAGATAAAGGCTACTTGGTACACCAATTACCTGAACACTTCAAATCATCCTCAAAATATCCTCAAATTCCTTGATTAGATCATATAATTAGTAAAGTGATAGCTGCAGTTAGTTTCCTGGTATCCCAGACAATGAGGTCAAGTTCTGTAAGGTTTAGGTTTTTTTCCTTATTTCTTTCTGGATATCCATAGAACTCCCGCACAATATAGAAAACTCAAAGCCAGAAAACACTAAAGTTAACACAGAACCTAAACCTCCTAAAACTTTGCCTTTCCAGGGCATTTTCTAAGGGAGATGATCTCTCTCTATTTTAGGCTTTCCCAGCACTGATATTACTTTATTTCATGCATCACAGTAACCTTTGCAGTTCGGGAAAATGGGCTCTGACTAATAGACTGTTTTTAATTTTCTTGAGTTAATTCTGCAGTCTAAAAGGTTTGAGGTACCAATGTGGATTCAAATAAAATTCTCATGACTACAAAAATTTATGAGTTTGATCTAACTAGATTACTAGCTAAAAAAAATTAAGAACAGCAAAAGATCTCTATTGATTGATTCAGATCAGCGTGCCCAGCCCACAATTTTGTCTTGAGACAACCTGGTTATCAGTTAAACCCAGAAGAAGTTAAGGGGACAAAAATATCTTTTCTTCTTTCTCTCAGCCTCTACTTACCGATGTTTGTCTAAAAAAGTTGCCTCTGTCTTCCCCTTGTCCAATCTACTCTGCAATGGGTCTAAGTTGCCTCCGTCTTCCCCTTGTCCAATCTACTCTGCAATGGGTCTTTCCAGTCAGAGTCTAGGTGGAAGCAGTTTCACACCTGCTGCCCAGACAAATTCCTCAAGTATAATTCCAGAATTCAAATGCTGGAACTAGGCAGAACAAGTGGAGGAGACTAAGTTAATGGCACGCTATGTATCTGCAGTGATATATGTCAGACACATCAGAATGTAGCTTGATTTCCGACAGTTTCATGCTCTGAAGAAGTTAATGTTTTAATCAGTTTCTATTAATTTTATAGCTAAAAGAAACAAAAAAAGGAGACGCACTTTGATTTAACAACTACAACAAAATCTTGACCGGAGAGGATTTCCTCCGCGCAAAAAGTCCTTTTAAGATTAGAAAACCTATTGTAATGGGTAACTTGTAATAATATGCTACACTTGGGATTATGGGAGAAAAGACTGACAGGATAAAAATAGGTTTTTGGAAGAATATGATGTAATAATTCACCAAGTATTCAAAATTTGCCAAAGCAAGGTACTCTCAGAGACAAATGAGTCATAATAGAGCATTCAAAAGGCTACCAGAAGAATGTTTTAAGGCAACTGAGCAGAATTCAGTATCTGAAAACACAGAGCACCACAGTGAGGAACTCACAAAAACGTCACAAAGCAGGATGACACCTAGCAATAGCAACCAAGGGCTACCAAAAAAAAAAAATTAAATAAATAAAAAAAATAAAGGCAGCAATTATGTCACTTTTCCTGAGTTAAAAGGCCTCAGCATAATGTGCTCAGCATGGCCAAAAAGTTTTATTGACTAAGAGGAAAGGACAACTCTCAAGTTGAGTACAAGCAAGCCACCAACCACTTGCTATTCCACAGCCTGTAAACTAAATGCAAGAGAGAGAAAGCCAGTATAATTCTGAAATCACCAACAGTACTGGGAAGTACACTACACAGGGGTAGCTACGCAAGAGCATCAAAGAATACAAGAATAAGATGATTGCTACTGGAGAAAGACAAGAAAAAAAAGGTGCCTGTGAATGTCATTGTGGCATAGCAGTAAGAAACTCATTTAACTGGCAGCCTTTTTGGTAACTTGATTGAATGACCGATCACAGAGTGTTTATTACTGAAAGAGTCAGGACAATCCTGGCTCCTGGAGACTATTTTCAGCTATGAGGATACCAATTTAATACTTTGTCATCTGCTGAAAGGGATAAGAAATCAATCTCATCTGTACTTAAAATTGTGAAACTACAAAACAGCACCAGTGAAACACAGATTGTCACCTCCTGACATTTTATTCAAAAAAACCCTCAAAACCACAAAAAAAAAAAAAACCTACAAAAAAAGCCAACAGGTAGGTTTGCACTATTAGAAACTAATGTCAATGTCACTGTGGATCTGTAGAGATTAAAAAGCAACAGATATGCCAAGAAGAGAAAACCTACATGTGATTTTGGGTTTAGGAACTGCCATTTCTTTCTGAAAATTATATAAATTATTTGAGATTGCTGCCTGTTGTAAACATATATGAAGCATCTTTCCAGAGAGATAAAAACATTTTTCTCTGAAGCCATATAAAATATTTTTTGGTTTATTTTATTTCATTAGGTCCAGATGTACTGTGCCATGATGAATGCTCAGCAAAATTTATGAATAAATTGTACCCTGCCAACAGCAGTGCTGGTAACTCAGCAAGATCTGCATATGACTTTGGCATATGAAAAGACCAACTCAATATGTCCAATATTTTCAATATTCAATTCAGTTAGATTTTTATGAATTACTTCATATTCTGTATTGTGCTACTTTAAATGCCTATGATGAGTGTCTTCAAAGGCTTTAGCATGAAATAGAACAACTGAAACTGAAACTCTCTGCAGGATCAGCAATAGGGAAAAGGACACAAACTTCATTACTTTCTTCTATTTATGATACTGAAAATCAAAGCAATACTACTAGAATGAACCAACAGTTGAAAAAGATATTTTTTAAGAAGAAAAAAAACCCCAACATATGCTTACAATATGTATTCAGTATCTGAATGGCTTGTTAATTATATTATGAGGCCTCTCTGTTCAACAGTGCTGACAGTATTCATGTCCTCCTCTTTTGCAATTCTGTCTTACAACAAAAGTGAACTGAATAGCTTTGGGCTGACAGGCTGTGCTCAGGATCCGAAAGTGCCTGGTAGTTTCATTGTTCCAGAAGAATGCAGTTCTTATGGGAGGGCATAGTTGTGCACTAAAAGAGATGGTCTCTCTCAATTTAGACTAATCCTATGAATGGCTTTGATGGTTGAAACCTAGACCTTGAATTTCGATTTATATTCAAGTTGTGAGCTGGTGTAGCAAGCACAGTCCAGTAGAGAAGGAGCAATAGTGCTGATTACTGTCATTAAGGAGGTTGTTCAATTCTAAACATGTTAAAATATTTCGCAGAGTTGAGACTTTTATTTCAATGTACAGTTATCAATAATTGAACTTGAACCATTGATCATTAACTTTACAGCCTTATGTTAAAAGATCTCATCTTTCAGGTAATTTTTATTTTTAGGGTTTTTTTGGTTTTTGGTTTTTGTCTTTTTTTTCCTTTTTAACTTTAAGCAGACATAACAATGTGGTTGGTAGTGTCGCTGAGGATTCCAGAAATGCCCTGAAGTCTAAGCAACAAAAGACCAGGAAATGTTTGATGAATAAAGACCTTAGAGATACATTTAGTTCTATTAAATGATGTGGGTTTTTTAAACTTTCCTGAAGCTTTGACTTTTGTTTCATTGTTCAGCTTTAATTTCCTGCTTGCCCTCCCAAAGCCAAGATCTTTTAGCCACTGAGACTGCAGTTGTTAGGGATTTATGGATTCAACTATATCAGTAAATAGGTATCATTCAGGTTATGTCAGTGGGGAAAAAAAAAAAAGTGGCATTATGAGGACATTTTACAACTTCAAGATAAATATTTGTCAGGCAAAGTAGCAAACAGCAATTCACAGAACTATAAATAATAGAAAAAGCAAAACTTAAAAAGTCAGAGCAGTCCTTTTTGTCTATTATTCCAAATGCATGTTAGGTAAATCTGTTCATACAGCAAGGGAACACATTCCTAAAGAATAAAAAGTTAGATATTCAATTGAGAAATATCTTATGAAGAATACACTGCATGAACTTAACTTCCTTTTAAATTTTTTCCAGTTGTGAGATGTTAAGTTACAAATTTGAAAACAGATTAAAAAAAAAAGACAACACAGTCACAAGTTCCCAGCAAAAGATGTCTCACACACATCAAAGCAGCAAACTACTGTAAGAGCTGGGAGACCTAACAGCAGGACTGTTACAACAGGAAGCACCTTGTTATGTAGACCACATCTGTGTTTTCTAAATGGCAAAGTAAATGAACATAATGGTTACTGCCCTGTATTCACATTTTGCCACCTGCATATGCATGGCAGTATACTGAGTAAACAAATCAGAAAACACACACATACAAAAATTCCCTTTACCTTTCCTCCTCCCTCGAACATCGATATGAAATGTGTTTATATGCAGCAAAACAATACACCAAAGTTCTACAGATAACCCAACCAACAACAGCCAAAGCTATCACTTATAATAAGATCAGGACATAACCAGCAATGAAACTTTATAACTTGGCAAGATGAAATAAAAATATTGGAGTAGGTGTTACTTGTTTGTATATACTCAGTAGTTTTATAAATGTAATTATGCACTGATGCTAGAAATCTCAATCAAGCAATTACTAAAAGCATACACATCTGGGACTTTTTAGGAATAGAGGAAGTGAAAAATTCCTCAACTATTATTATGTAAACCCCGAAATCTTAAAATAACATTCTAAGGCCACACCTGTTGACTTCTATAGCTCTAAGTACTTTAAAGCTAGATAATATTAAAAAACATTTGTTAAAAAATGTTTCCAGCTATCTTGAGAAACTAAGGTTTCTATATGAAGGACTGCATCCCCTTTGTGGAGGGGAGAAAAACATCTTCCTTGGGGAATGGCAGCCCTTAAGATTTAAGACTACGATTTCAGTTAAGAAAAAAATAAAGAAAATGCACTCTTTCCAAAAGATCTGCTTCTTTCTACGATTAGATTCTATGTGTAGTTGAGGTTGCATAAACTTTATTCTTAAACAAATATTTTCATTTTATTCCACGGTATGCCAACACTTTGTAAATAGTTGTCTGCGTTGTATGTGAACCAGTATGATTCAAACCCATGTTGCATCAGTTATCTGAGAGAATGGTGGAGTTGCAATGATTCCGTCTTCCTGCTGAATCACTGGAACCACATTGTTCCTTAATGGAACAAACAAGTGTTATTAAAACCACTTGAAGTAGCTAAAGGTAATGAAAATGCACTGTTTTGTTATCAATATATGGACATTTCTTAATCTTTTTTTAAATTAGTTAAATTTAACCTTAAAAACACTCTAAGTATGGCTTTTTAAAAAGTTATTAATACATTAGGTTAGTTTTGTCATTTGTTTTTTTTTGTTTTTTTTTGTTTTGTTGGGGATTTTTGTTTTTGGGTTTTTTTTTTAATTAGCTATAGTCTACATGGTTTTAAAGTTTTCTAAGTATTATGAATAGTATCAAAATCATAATGTTGCAGCAGTCATACACATGCAACAGTCATTTCACTTTCCTGACCTTAAGAAATATGATATGAGAACACTTTATTACATCAGGTGGGAGGATCCAAGAGTATTCATCCCAGAGAAATTCAAATGTGGTTGCCCCTTATAATTGGTGTCAGGACTTGCGTAAGTCTAAGATAATCAGAATCCAAAGGAGATCAAGTATGTGTTCCATATTAATTCCATAAATGCTGACACCATGCCCAAGGAAGAGAAATTGCTATATATCAACTGTCTGTTCCCTCTACGAACAAATTTAAATAAAGTTTGGTTGGAATAAAATCACTACAAAAAATGCTATGCATCATAGAAACTTTAGAGTCCCCCATGCCTTGCAAACCTCAATGTTTACAGCAGTCAGTAAAGAATCATTTTATGCACATTCGAAAACACTTAGTAGGCATCCCAATCCTAGCTGTAAGCAGGACTTGCTGGGCATGGAACAATTTCATAAAAATGTGTGCATTACTACCTTCTCATTACCTATAGTAGATTAATTTATAATAAAATTGAGATTGGCAAAATACCAGAAACAATACAGCCAGAGGTAATTATCCCAGCTGGAAATTCATTGTGAGGAGCCTTTGATGTGAGGTGACATAAGAGAGATGAGTATTTGTTTTCAAACAAGAGTAGAGTGCAAACAAAAAAAAACACATCAGAAATAGTTGGCTGGATGTTTTTATAACTGAGTTAACATATTGTTTGCAAAATGTGCATGTAACATCACTGTTTACTTAGTTACACATGTAAGTTGTTCCATATTAACAGAAATATGTTTTTTTACGAATTCTCTAAAAATTCCTCTGCATAGAATAACTATTAGAAAGAGACTGAGATCAGAATGAAGAAGAATCTACAGGACAGGTTTAATACCATTTTTTACCCATTTTTTTTACTAAATTTTAAATTAAGATATCCCCATGACTGAGAAAATGAAGAATTCCTGTGTTTTGAATTTTGCAGAAAATGAACGAAGTGTGGAGAGGTCTTTGTTTTCAGCACACATCAATGCTTTACCCAACTCTCTAGTGTACAACACCTCACCAGCAAATCTTTTCTGTAACGCAAAGCATGTGCTGGTTCAAAATAATAAAAAGAAATTTTATTTCAATTAGTTTTTAAATGTGTCATTCTTTGCGTCAGATGGTTTAGGCACAAGGTGCTTGCTCTTAATTAGTCAAGTTTCCGTCCTTTATAATAGCCATGTGTCATTATGAACAGCTGGCTGTTTTTCCTTTTCAATTTTCATTTTTCTCTCAACATTTCCAAAAAGTAGTTGAAGTCTAAACTTTTAAAGCATTTCAGTGAAACTCTTGGAAAAATATGAGCTCATATAACATATATATTATAACATGTAACATAAAATTATTTTGATTTTTATTAAGGTAATTCATATGTGGGAGTTTAAGCCTAAAGCTTTTTGTGTAAATTTAATTACCAAGTTTTCACTGAATATATTACATACACACATATATATATAGAGGGGGATTGTTTTGATATGTAAAAAAAAAAAATCACTAAAATCTTATTGAAATGATCTATGACTTTGCAAATACATAAGACAATTGAAAGCAAAATTATTAAGCAGAGTGTTGTTGACTTTTCACAAGGAAATAATACTGACTAGAAATTAGCTTTAGTACTCACAGTCTTATGGGGGAAACATTCAAATCTGAAGATAGCTTTGCAGTACAAATGGAATGCAGTTGCATGTTCAATATAGATATAAATATATTTTTACACAAAGAATTTAAGCTTACACTTCTAAGAGGTATTCCCATAAAAATTTGAAACACATTTTAATATCAAATGTAATTGTAATGGGGAATTGCAAGAGACTCTAAGAAAAACACTTTATCTTTTATCTCCATATTCTCTCTCTTATTTAAGACAGTATGTACAGGCATGTAACATTTCCTATCAGCCTTCAAAGGAATACACAACAGCTGTTGATATAAAATTATACGTGCTTCTTAAATTTTATTTTGTGCACATCTATGTCTTAAAGTGCTCTCTATTCGATTGTTTCAGAAATACCATCAGGATTAGCAGTGAAACAAAACAAAATATAAATGGATTCTCTTTAGATCTTGGAAACAAATGTGGCCTCAGAACTCACAACTAAACTTTAAATTTCTTATCTCTTGAAGCTATTATAGTGGTTCACTAAACATAGTTGAATTATGAAAGCCTTACTGCAGTCAATATCCCAGTGCACTAGCAGGTATGTTGTAAGAACATTGTTTTGAATTTCATCTGCTCTGATCATTTAATTATCATGTGGTGAAACAGTATCTCAAACTGACTGTAGTGCCAAGACATATTGTAAAAAGCTTAGGAAAATTACTCAAGCAAGAACCAACAACAGATTTTGTTTATAATGAGGGACTGAAGAAAAAATCATTAACACACTACAGGGTTTAAGAAGACAGATGGCAGAACACTAAACTTAAATATAGCCATACAACTAAAATCATATAGTACATGGAGAAAGAAAGTACACTTTGAAAACTTGAATATAGTTTTTTTTCCTGGTACAAACACATATGTGGGGCTTTTGGGGATTTGGGGTTGTTGTTTGGGGTTTTTTTCCAAATTCTATTTACATTATTAAAATCACAAAGAGTAGGTCTATGACTTCGAGATGAGTAATAATTTTCTAAGAAGAACTTGCTTCTGTATTTCTTTTTTTTTAACTGAAATTTGCCTCTATAGAATTCATACTAAGCCAATCACAAAACTGTCATATTGCATTTCAGGATGTGGACTAAACAACAGAAATTACATGACGTGCACCTTTTTGTGCACATATCCTCACCAAAAGATGTATGAAGTGAAATGACATACTTCATTAGCATTCTTCTTTCCTAGAAAGTATGTATATATTTAGCTCTTGCTAGAGAAAGACCTGCTCAAGAAAAGTGCCAAGTATTGGAACGCAATCACATTTCCACAGATCCTAACAGAGTTCAATTTACAGTCTTGAGCAGGTTTCCAAACAGAACTGCTTTCTGCATAGCTAAGACTTCCACATCATTCCTTTAAAATTACTTTTTGCTTGAGGGAGAACTAGCGGTCTTGCTTTCCACCTGAGATCATTAGGTAGCCAGTTATGGATTAAGGATATACAATACAGTGAAGCAAAACTTTGAGTCTGAATTTTAGTATATACTCAAGTTTCCCACTTACAATCATATTGCAGAATGCGACACCCAAACTTTAAAGAAAATCAAGTCAAAAGTTAATTACTGGGGCAGGGGGGAGCAATCCTTCTTTCTTAGATAAAAGTATATTCTTTGACTCCAAGTCCTCAAATAGCAACAACCCTGAAGAATCTTGAATCACTCTATTCATACCTACGTAATTGTACCATCCTATCCACCAAAGTAACTCCTCACTGACTCGTTTAAAAAAAAAAAATCCCTTCAATCTTTAACTTAATCCCTTTCAGTTTTATTCAGAGCCAGTTTGAACAAAGGTATAAAATAAAGTGATAGGTTACATGCATATTTCAACAAGTAACTCTTGCCATTCCAGCTACTGATGGCATACACAGCTTGAAAAACAATTACAAATCTTGGATTAAATTTTTCTTGTAACATACTGTTTCCATTGACCAATGAATTGCAAACATTTGGATGACCCACAGGCTATGGAAAGGATTTAAACTGGATGGTTTTTGTGGATTCAGATGGACAAAGATGCACAGTATAACTGCATCAGCTTAATACTAACAACTGTTATTGATAAATTCTGACATGATTTAGAGATCTTTTAAAACAGATTTAACAATTTATCTTGAATAGACAATGAGCTCAGATACGGGGTTAGCTTCAGTGGAGACAAAGGGATAAAGTTCTGTGACTTGTCACAGAGCCTTGAGAGACAGGTTTTAAGTTACAAACTATCAGATCTTGCAAGTATTAGACTACAAATCATATTTGATGGCTACTCAAGTGGCCTGTGGTTATGCTCCTCTCACACAGACACGTGCAAACCCTGTAATCTCATCCATTGTCAGTGCTGGGATGTACAAATAACTGCCTGCTGAGTCCAGCAGGGCTAGAGATGCTGCACTGCTGTACTGCACTGTCATCTCTCTTACACTCTTCACCCACGTGTGACATCACCCGTGATCACCCCCATACACAACCTGCTCAACAGCTTCAGTGCACAGTGCCATGAAGCAGCAAAAAAGCTGCCATTGTGTGCAGCAGCTGCCTATATACTGCTTAACAATGCCCTGTATTCAAAGCAGCCTGGTTGACAGGCTCAATCCCAACAATGCTACAGGTTCCTTCCTACCTCCCTAATGTCAGGCATGGCATCTCACATTGGGAGACAGGGTAACACCTCAAATCTAAAAGGCCAGTTGGGTTCAGCTAGCAATGCAAGAAAAGCTTTTGGTCCAGTTTTATAAACTTTTGTCTCTGTTTTATTTTAGGGACAAAAGCCTTCATGCAGTATTAAAATCACATGCTCAGGGTTTATTATGCACAGCACTTTCTAGCAAAGTAAACTGCAAAAAAATCTAATTTAACAGCATTTCTTATGGTTCACAGTGTCTTCTTTAAACTAGTTTTCTTCCAGAGTTTACCAAAGCCATGGTAAACAAGAAAAACACATTATGGGGTTTTTTGACCTCCTCATCTGGCTATGACAATAGGTGGCTTGAAGGCAGAGTTCAACACATTTCTAGAGAAGGTGTCATTTTCCAATGAAAAGGATTCTCCTACCACCTTTTACCACGAACCAGGCAGTTATCATAAGATATAGCAGAGAGTTTAGTTTTGTTAGGCTTTTTTAAATACTAGGAAGGTTCTTTATCAAATATTTTAGGCACAGGCCTCAATATGGAAATAAAGGCTTTACGAGTGGGTATTAGCCAAATCTCTAAATTATGTATAAGTATACATATAATGAGGAGAAGATGGTGACAGGTATGACTATTCACAAGAAAAATGGAAAATCTTTCAACAACAACCTGTTTATTACAAAGGCACAACAAGTACTTAAGTAACAATATAAAACACTAGCTTTGAAACTGGACAAAGGGAAATCTTACATAGCCTCAAACTTGTGCTTGTGATTAAACCACAGTCAAAGCTTATGATATTATAAACAACTTATGTCTTTTTTTTTTTCTCCATGCTTTTACTCTTATATCTCCTCTAAAATAACAACTATTGGTACTTTCAAAATGGCAAAAAAAAATTCACATGACAGGAGTTATTGTAATATCAAATAATAAAGCAATAATGGAAAGATTTTTTTTTAAAAATCACCCCACCACTCTAAGAGGAGAAGATCTAGGAACAAGTGTTTGATCTCCAGTTTGATGCAGCAGCAGAGACATCAAGAATTATTCTTATTGTAAAAATAGGTTATAAGTTGTCAGCAGAAGATAATTCACAATAATAAAAGAATTAGAGAAAGCAATGTACTAAGTCTCTGCCTACAGTGTTACACTCTCAGAGATGAAAGAATGGATTTTTTTTTCCCCTTGAGTGTTTCACTGACTAAGAGAAGTTCAAACTCAATGCAAGCTTCCTTTGATTTATTTTTTAGAAAACACAGTTAGACAGGATAAATTAATACTACTAAGTTTAATGATCTTCCTCACTAGGACATATTTTTTCACAGTTCCATCCTCTTGGAAAAACCTTTATACAATACTCTTCATTGGTGGATTTTATAGCACTTCACAGAGGAAACAAGGTATTTCCTTCAATTTACAATAAGGAAAACCAAATGGAAACTGCAATACAGAGATCAAGAGAGATTCTCAAGGCTGGAATCACCCAAGAATTTACAGAGAATTCTGGTGCTGATGACTAACTCCTATAAAGACTTCTAAAATCTCAACTTGCTTTTTCTAGATGTCCATGGAAGTCAGTGGAAGAATCCCTACCTTTCTCAGTAGCTCCTGGGACTGGGGCTTCCCAAAAACTATTAATTTCCTTTTTACCCCAGCTCAATTCAGAAGCCTGGTAAACAAAGCCAGAAACAACAGCTAGGTCTCAGAAGAGGGAGAATGATGGTCTAGCAAGCCTGAAAAGGTAGAACTCATTGATTTCCAGACACTGATTTGGCCAGCATCTATGACAAACAAAGAAGACCTGTGTGAGTTTCCATTTTATAATGCTGAATCAACACCATTTTTAAGACAAAAATTTTTGAACAAAATTCCTTAAAGAGCAGATCACCAAGATCCAAATCAGACCACAAGCAATGCAAACCATCAAGGTAAATTCTAGAAAAATCTTGACTGAGAACTTATAATATAACTTATAACATGCTCCAATATCACTTAAATCTAATAAAAAGTATTTACTAAAAGTAGAGCTTTTATGTTGCTAGCATATCTATCTTTTAATACTATATGAAGTTGAATACCAAAAATATAACTGCAGCATTATGGGGAGTAAAGTAAAAGAAAAGAGCTTAGGTTTCCAATTCCAATGCCTCATTTCTTTAACAAAAATTACAATAAAAAATAAAAAATGTTAGTAAGACATTTCCACTTAAAGAATCCCATGGATTTACAGAATATTAATAGCTGCATTTCAATTCTGAAATACAATGTGATTAGTAATTATGCTCAGAGACAGATAAAGTACTCACATTGCTCATGCTTTCACAAGATCTGGAAATCATTATTGCACTATTGAAAAACAGTTTGGAATGTGCTACAAGTTTAACAAACAGAGTAACTAACAGAAAGTCAAGACCTTTAAGAAAGTTTTCAAACTCCTGGCTTAGTATTGGATTCTTCTCATCAGTTCTCTCCACCAGGTTTCAAAAAAACAAAACAAAACAAAAAACCCAACAAAAAAACCTAACAAAAAACCCCAACCAAAAAAAAAAAAACCCCCAACAAAAAAAAAAAAAACAACAAACCAAAAAAAAAAAAACCCCCAACAAAAAAAAAAAAAACAACAAACCAAAAAAAAAAAAACCCCCAACAAAAAAAAAAAAAACAAAACAAACAAACAAAAAAAAACAACAAAAGGCAGGGAAAAAACAACAAAAAAAAACCCAAAAAATCACTTTGAGAAAACTTTATGAGTTTTCAGGAAGACATTTCTGATCATGTTAGATCCTTACATGCTCTCCAGTTCCTCCACTGTTCAGAAATTGAACAGTATTTCTAATTTCCAGCTTTATGTAGCCAGACTTGTTTTTCATCTGCCGCTTCTTCAGCACGCTGTACAGAAGCTCTATTTTCTTAAAATTGTGGATTTTTTTTTAAAAGCAATGTTTCAAAGTAACTATGGCACCGAAGTAGAAGAAAGAATTTCAAAAAGGTAAAGGTGCCATTTCATGAGCTATTTATGTCAACACAAGTTCAAACTGCTGCAAAAAGTTATGTTCCCCTATTTCTCCTACCTAGTTAATGGGTTTCCTCCTACTATTTGCCAGTATTAGAGTTCTAATACCCTGAAAACAAATTGAAAAAAACAATCTTTAAGTGCTTGAATTGTTAACTCTCAAATTTTATTTGAATTTATAATGTTTCCACCAGTGTTGATCTGATTTGGCAAGAAATTCCCCCAGATTCCCACAACTATACTTGATTATTGCTGACAAGCACGTGAACATCTATCACAAAGACAATCTCTTACCTATCTCAGAAATTTGCATAAGAGAGCTTTCTAGCTTTGATAAAGATCTCTGTTCACAAGAAAAAAAGAAAAAAAGAAAAGGAAATTGGCAAACTATCTCCTTTGCTTTCTTTAGCTTTTTATCCTTTAATTTGCCAATTTCCCATTCTCCATTCCCCAAAAGTCTTAAACTGATTTTCCAGGAGAGGATAGAGTTAGCTGTCAAATCTGAATGTTTTTTGTCAAATCAGAATGTTTTTGTTCCTTTGCTATGCAAACAGTGCGGTGCTTCTTAAGGACTTGGGTCCATGGCTCCACAGTCTGAGCACCTGTGATATGGGAACTGAACACAACTAATCCAGCATTGTGAGTTATCTATACACTAATTTCTCACAAAAATCACACACAAATGGCTATCATTACTGTAATGTCAAAATTGCATTGCGAATTTATATACTTTGGGGCACTGCTCCTGCAAAAGCCCCACTGACTTTAGTGGACCTACAGTGTTTATATTGTTAAAAGACATGATCCGCCGTAATTTGAGACTCAAACACAGATACAATAAAATTTAATGTAGCTAGGGAAGGATCTATTCGAGAAACAGGTTGTAAGCATCAGATAATTACTCTCTTCAGATAGTTACAAGGGTGGATTAATTTTACATCTTGCTCATTTCCATTTAGTATGATGTAGATGAATCAATGCTACAAGTGGAAGAAAATGCAGGAATGTTTATCAAAATGTGTAAACATGTTTACAGTCTTTTGAGGTATGTTCATTCCATCTCATTTTAACTTAATTACAAATATTCTTGAGGAGCAATGAAGAAAGCTTCTGAAGCAAATCCCTTCCTATTGAACTACAAAGTTATCAAAAAATGGCAAAAAGCCTTGTTCTTCCATAGGGACTAACTCTCTAAAGGTCAATACTGATCTCATGAGGGTATCTATCCCTGTCTTTTGGTGGTTTGTTGGGTTTTTTTTCTTCAATTATATAAAGAGGTTTATTTTTAAAAGATTTTTGAGAGTTGCATGACTGAGTGTTCAAAAAACCTAAGAAATTTGTCAGACACATTGCACTGAGAGTGGAGACACAAAAGAAAATTGTCTTTAGTTTCTAGAACCCTGGATTATAGTTTTATTCTATGAAAACTATACTATGACATATCTGTCCTGCTGATTAGAAGAAGTCAATGGCTTAAAGATTTTGTATTCTCCAGTTTCCATCCTTCTGAAAATGTTTCTGCTTCTAGTTATGCCATTTTTATATCAGAATACACAAAATGACATAGTCAGCTCTTTCTGCTGGACTGAAGCATCTCCTTCTAGTTCTAAGCTCTTCTCCTTTGTGAAGGGTTCCTCACTCAGTTCTAAGGCATAATGTAATTCAAAAGCTTTAGATGAGAATTGTTTTCCCTCTACCAAATCTAATAAATAGGTGCAGTACTTCGAAAACAGTAATTGCTATATAAGGGCTAAATACTACTTCCATTACTTCATTGCCAAGGGACAGCTGCTCTTAAGGTCATTCTCTGCAGAATTATTAATTCAGCATTTTCCATGATACACCCTGCTTTACATTACTCTAACCATGCCAAAATTTAAGCATTTGGACTGTGATATTGTTCATAATTTTTCTACTTTTAAAGTTTTAACATGACCTTTTGATGCTTCATCTAATAATACATGCAAAATCCACTGTTTTTAAAGGTTATACATTTCCTATAATTTCTGGAGCACTTTTTGTGCCCATAAATACAAAAATTGTCTTCAGCACACTCACTTGAAACCTGACTGAGAATAGAGTATTCCTTCTGCAATCAAAAAGGTATATTTTCCTGTCAATAATTCTTCCAGCATTACTCAATGTATAAATACACAAAAATTAATATATTCAACATAGTCTTTATTGACCCTGGTGGCTGAATAACAAAATTTCCACTTCCAAAAGCATACCTTACTGCCAAGGAGGTACAAAGGGATTCATTCCTCTCCATTCCCTATTGCTTTTCTCTAAAAGACAAAGGACATCATGGGAAGAGAACCAGAAACAAGTTGTAATTCCATGGCATTTGTCATTTCAGTGTTTTCTTGTCCAGACATAATAAAGGAGAAAGTGTCCTACTGGCAAGACAAAAGGGTAAGGAGCTATAATGGACCTCAGAGGAGAGTGACAGCTTTGATCAGCAGAGATTTAAGAGAAGAATAGACCGGAATTGTTGCATCCAGGTGAGATACTGCTACATAAGAAGGGACTGATTGTGTGATTGAAGTGAGCCAGAGTAGAAGTGGAAGGTAAAATCTGAAGAGTCCTTGGAGTCATTCCTTTGACATGCGAGGAAACAACTACCAAACTTATAGACATATACTTTATTCTTCCTTAGTGAGAGCCTGACAGGGTTATATTGCACTGCTATTGTTGCTCTGTTTGAGTATGCGGAGAAATGTCCTTCAGGCACCTGAGAACTCCAGCCCAACAACATAGGAGCAACATGATAGGACACATTATTTCTTAAAAAAGACATAAAATGTTTAAAATATTAAAGACATAGAAAAATGATAAATCATGCCATAAAGTTTAAGTGTAAGCTAATGTTGGTTAGTTCAAACTTAATTTGATGTCAACAGACATACCCAATCTAATACATTATTAAAGGAAAAGTGCTAACCCACATCATTAAGTCTACAATACAGGCAGGGTTCAGGATAAAAATGCTCAGGTTCAAATAAATGGTTAGCACCTCTGCCTCAGTAAACTAAAGAGTTTTACATGTTCATATAAAAATCAAAAGATTGCACTTGGAAGGCATTTTATAGGCTGTGTTCCTTTCTATAAAATATGTTGGATCATTTTTATCTAAACCAGTCTAGCACTCCCCATTAATAATGTGAGAAAATAGTATTAGAAAACGATATCAAAAGTTAAATTTAAAATAGAGGAAAAAATAGTTTTAATCCACAGGAATGAAAACAATAATTTATTTTTAAATATGATTTCTGGTTGAATTCCATAGTTATTCAGAAAAGCACAAAGAAAAAGAAAAACCATCTAATGAATGAAATCTATTGCTATTTCAGTGAGTGATCTAGCACAGTCACAAAGTTAACTCGTACTTACTAGAATTCATAAGGGAAGAAAGCGTTAATAATCCACACTCAACAGTTTCAAGATATAGTGTTTATTGAACAGTGAAAGTTCCCATCTAGGATTATATAGAGAGCTTTACTAGGCCTAGTACTCAGCATTTGCATAATGAAGTAGAAGATTCAGTAATAGTAAACTGAAGAAATACATAAATCATACTAGAGATAAAGCAATATCAATGAGGCAAAGATTTTCAAATCATAATCTGAAAATAATGGAATTGTGTTAGACTGGGAAAAATAATTTGGAACAAGTTTCAATGAAAAAAAGAAGACATTTCCAGAGCAACACCAAATCAGGGGAGTTAAGAGAGAAAGCAATATATTTTATTGGTGTGAATTGGTAGCAAGAAAGCTTTTGCTGCATGAGGCTGTGTATATCAAAAGCTACACACAACAGTGTTTGAGTACTTGGTACCCTGCACTTCCACAGCTGTTTCTGGAACAGCATGTTCAGTTCTGGGCATATAACCAGAAAGTTATTGTCAAATTAGAGCAGACCTGAAGAACAGTGAAGAATTCAAATGCCTGAGGGAATTTTATGTTACAAGATTTAGGTGAACTATATATGAACTGCTTTACTCAGCAAGGACCAAAAAACCCCCAAAACACAAATGTAATTATAAGGTTAAATAATATTGTTGGAGAGGATCTAGTTGTCATATGAAATAGAAGAAAAAAAAAAGTAATGATATTGGAAGAAAAAAAAAATATTTTACCAGCTGGAAAAATATTCTGAGACTAGAGTTAAAGTACTGGGTGCCATGACACTGGGAAAGGCTCCTCTGGCAAATTTAAAACCATGAGAGTCCAGAACTTTAGACACTAAGAGAAGCCAAGAGGCACCCAGGGACAAGATTAGGATATAGCAGAAAATAGCAAGGGTTAATGTCTCAGAAAAGAAACGAATGAAAAAAGCAGAGATAGCCCAGGAATACCAGAAACTTCTGAACACTGAGAAATGGTATCTCAGGACTTCTCCTGTCCAGTAGTTTGTATCTCTAACACCTGTTTCTACAAAATATGCTTTTCAATTGCTGGTGTATATTTGAGGCTATTCTGACTGGAAGTTCTACTACTATCAGTTATAGTAAACATTTAGTACAAGTATAAATGAGAACAGAACTAAGAAAAGCAATCCAATTCAAAACCAAAGTCTAATTTTCTTACAAACTGCATCTACCTTACTCTGAAAGTAATTAGCACATCCAGATTCAAATATACAGATGCAAAAGACTTACTTCAATGACTTAAACAAAAACTTGCCATGAAAAGAAAAAAATAAATCTCTACTGCAGAATAAAATAAGCAAAAAAGTCATTCTAATATACTCTCACTTCAAGGACCACTCAGGCATGAAAGATGAGACTTTTAAAAAGGTTAATTTCAGCTCTCAGGTATGCCTAACGAAAGGTAGATTACAATAAGAAATTGCTTTAATTATGGCAAGCCAACTAATTTTATGCCTAAAGTTTTTAGCTGTAGCAGTTGTTGTTAAGGAATTTTTAAAGATTCTGTCATAACCATCACATTCATATCAAAGCACATTTGGGACCAAATTTTGTCCTTAGTTACACCATTTAAAATCAGTATTAAACTCTCCCAGTTACTGTAGATTATGTTTACAAAAGCCTTCACACACACACAAAGCAACCAAAGATAGAGTGCAGCTTTAACAACTGAAACAGTGGGGAATATTTCTCACAAGTAAGACATTCACAGAAAATGAAGTTAAAAACCTGAAACTTTCTTTAGACCAATTATTCTTTCTCAGATACCACATCTTTAGGAAGATTCTTCAGCTATGACAATTGAAAGTATTATGAAAAATCTACCTATTTATCCTCTTCAATTTAACTTCCACAGCTTAAAACAGTAATTGGAATAAGGACTCCAATTAATCCTTAATCCTCCCACATTAGTGCTCCAGCTAGCAATCCAGAGACTATTTCCCCCACTGACTGGCACAATGACTTTGTCAGAGTCTTTCAACAAGAACAAGACAACCCTCAAAATTAATTACTGTTGTGAGATAAATTTCATGAGTTAGTCTCCACCCCAAAAGAAGCTGAAGGGGCACTTGATTCCTGTTTCCCCATACCATCACATTAGGAATGAAAGAGGGACACCAACACCTCAATTTTATTTACTATTACTATTTTATTTACTATTGCTTCAACAGAACTCTGAGTACACCTAGCAAAATGAGTCCCTTCAGGTGAAATATACAGAAAACCAAAATTTGGACTCTATGCCAGACAGATTCCAAGCAATTTAACTAGTACGTGACTATCACGAGCATCCTAAGTAGCAACAAGCTCTTGGGTTCTTGTCTAAAGAAACATGCATACTTGGTTTTGGCACTATGTTAAACTAAGATTTCAGAGGGACAGTGAAATAAAACAAATATTTCATTAAGTCCTTACTCTCTAAGGGACTGGAGTGGACTCGGCTGGGATTGGAGGAAATATTTGGTTACAATGAGGGCTACTATGCAATTGTCTTTCTTGTCAGCCTACCTATGTCATATAGCTGGAGAATTTTCTAAGTGTCATGCCTTATCAATAACTTTTCTTCTACCATTAAATGAATCTTTCCAATGCATTTTTTCTGCTAACACAATACATTTTCTTTTTATACTAATTCCCAGTGTGGTTTAAATGCAATTTTCCAAAATTACTTTTAGAAAGCTATCTAAACACCAAAATAAACACCAGAACCAAAATTAAACAACAACACTTCTCCATTAGGAAAGAGAACTAGGACATTTACTTTGAAAATTACTCACATGTGTTGCCAGAGTCCCATAGATTTTGACATACTGAAGCTAATTACTAGATAATACTGTATTAATAAAAAAATAAAGGAGAACGACAACAGCAAGACAAGTAAAACAGATTTCAAAGAGCTATATTCTGAGAGGACAATTTCCAGTATATCTTACAAAATTTTTAAAGGAAAATTTAACAGAGAAATAGTATTTCAGTAGTTTGAAAATTCCAGACTTGCACATAGTGATGCAGAGTACAGCTATGTCATGAGTTATTTGTCTCAAAGAATGGAATTGAAAATAACTTTTCTAAACAGTAGATTTAAAATACTAAACGAAGACCTATTCATATATGGCACAATTCAATTGAAGATTTCCTCCTTACAGTATGTTTCCTAAAACAAATGTATAAATGGGATTAGCTGCACAATAGGCCAGCTGGGAGCTTTGAGTCCCACTACGGGCTGTCATCAAAAACAAGACATCAAACTAGGCACGTGCATAATCTCATTTAATTGCTATTACTATATTATATGCAGTGCAAAGAATGATGGTCATATTTCCTCTACAGTCAGTTGGTGAGTACATGCCTCACTATAACATGGAACAGAATAGCTAACCACAGAATAATATTTAAAACATAAAGATACATCTGAAAGTCTTTGCTTTCCCAGATTCAGCAATTAGAGTTTTTTGTTTCTCAGCACTGAAGATTCACTGCTACTTTAGATTATGTCCAGATTCAGAAAAAAAAATTGATAATATTAAGCCAAATAAAAAAGAAAAAGCTACAGAGGCATGAAAGTTAACCGGAAAAGAGCAAATTACAGATAACAGTTTCTTCATAAAGTACCTTTTTCATTGATGAATAATGTAAAACTAAATGGACAAAAAAGTATGCAAGGGAAATGAGTAAGAATTTATCATAAAGGAAAAATAAAAGTTAAGACAGCCAAGAAGACTAATTGCATAAGTGCATAGAGGAATAAAACCAATCTCTTTCCTCTCTCAGTATGCAGTACTAATTCGAAAAATAGTAGTAATATTTAATGCTCAAATAAAAGGGAAGGAGAATCTATAAATGACAACAACTGGGTAGCTTGATTGGAATTTCAAGAAACATAGTTATGAATGCCTGTGTGAGAGAGAATTAAAAATGTGATTATAAAACTTAAGTTTCCAGTTGCTATCCTTAAATTTCTATGTAAAAGTTTAATAAGTAACTTAATACCTTTTACAACTGGGTAACTATATAAGTATATACTAAGAAAGTATCAGAAGCAGAGGTGATATGGCAGCTTTGAGAGGGGTGGTTTTGTTCAAGACAAAATATTAAATATATGAGCCAAAGTAAGTGCTGATTATTTCAATATTTGCTAGCTATTGGCTATGCAAGATACAAAACTTGAAATTGTTGAAGCAAAACAACATTCTACTTTTAGTTTTCTTTTAGTCTGAGTACAGATACCAATAAAATAACTTTAAATAAAATGAAAAAAATTAGTTTCTATCAAAATATCTTCTTGATAACTCCCAGGAGTTTTTTCTGTTGTTTCAATTTTTAAAATAAAATTAACTATTAAATTCAGTGTCAATAAGCATTTTAATGATCATAAGTCAGGAGTGAAACAAGGTTCCATTGTGCCAAATCTAAAGAAGTTCTCTGTTCCAAAGAATTTACTACTTCAGTACATTCAACATCTACCTACAATGTTGCTAGAAATAACAAATAACTTGTATTGAAGTTTATATACACTCAACATTCCTGCTACTTTATGTTTTTTTGATGAAAACTTTAGTCAAAGTGATCTGAAAAAAATCCAAGCCATACACAAGTTAATCAGAGAGTAACTTCCCTGTACATATCACAAGGCCATTACATCAAAGTATTGCTTTATTTGCAAGAGTCTTCTAAGTTGGTATCAATTAGGAATTTAGTAAAAAACATTTTTCTACATCCTCACACAAATACTTGTCCCCAAAACCATAGCCTCTGGCCAGAAAATGCCCAGTAATTTCAAATTGGTTTCTTCAAATAGTGGAGATTAGATTTAAGTTATAAAAATCTAATTTAAACTACTATAAAATGATGATGTAAGGTAAGGACATAGAATACATTAAGTACTTCTTATAAAGTGATGCCAATTGACATTGAAGCAAGTGATGTGATACATAGTATTACTTCTGCCTCCTTATGACTTCTTTCCTCCCTTTGTGATGAAATTTACCGGCCATAACAAAGCCAATGAAGAAACGCTCAGTGACTTCACCTGAGTCAGCTTTTTGTGACTTCTACTGCAGGCCAGGAGACAGAGTGAAAAGCCTATTAAATCTCACTGCAGTGACAGCTCCATTACAGGAGAGATTCAGATACATTTTGGGGAACCTAAAAATCTCTCATTAATATTGACATATCTGAAACAGCAAACCTATAATCTACTGCCTAAAACTGCAAAAATCACCAGGCACTTTGAGTAAGGAATTTACATACTGTCTGTTGAGGGAGATTGTCCCATTCTGCTCTGCACTGGTGGAGCCTCACCTTGGATATTGTGGGCAGTTTTGGGCACCACAATATAAAAAAAATACTAGAGAGCATCTAAAGGAGGGCAATGAAGATGGTGAAGGGCCTTGAGGGGAAGCCATATGAGGAATGACTCAGATCACTTTGTCTGTTCAGCCTGGAGAAAAGGAGACTGAGGGGAGACCTCATTGCAGTCTACAAATTCCTCATGAGAAGAAGCAGAGGGGCAGGCACTGATCTCTTCTCTGTGGTTACCAATGACAGGACATGAAGTTGTGTCAGGAAAGGTTTAGGTTGGATATTAGAAAAAGGTTCTTCACTCAGAGGGTGAAATGGAGCACTGGAGCAGCTTTCCCAGAGACGTGGTCACAGCACCAAGTCTGAATGAGTTCAAGAAGCATTTGGACAACGCTTTCAGACACATAGTGTGATTCTTGGGCCATATTGCACAGTGCCAGGAGTTGGACTTTGATGATTCTTCCAACTCAACAAATTCTGTGACTCTGTGTTGAGAACCAAGTTGAATGGCACCCTGAGAGACCTGGTCTAGTGCATGGTATACCTCCCTGTGGCAGGGAGGTTGGAACTAGACAATCTTCAGGTCCCTTTCAACCCCAATATTCTGTAATTCTATATTGCTGTGAGTAGTGTTTTCCAGTCTACATAAGTTCCAGTAGGAACTTAATAACAAAATAGGTCTCTGTGGAAACCTTCTGTCTCTGAACTTGAGCACATTCAGTTCACATTAAATCTTTGGAGATTATTTTATGCCAAATTTGACTTCTACTGAACATGCAGCAGTGCAGGTTAATCAACAGGTTCAGCCAAAATTGAGTGAATTTTTGAAAAGTACATGAAAAAGTGAAGTAGGTAGACAAAATTCAAAGCTTTCTCTCTAAAGCATAAAAATGACAGATAACACTTCTAACAATGTGTCTGAAACAGTAACCCAGGCTATGTTGTTAAGCAGGACAGAATTAAATCCTCCTATGCAATACTGTTCCTACTGCTATCTGCTAACACATTTTATAACCACTCTTCCTTACATCATCACAAAACCCATGCATATTCATTTTGCACTGGTCTTTAGTGTCATTATATCTGCCATGATCAAAAAGTATATTCCATATGAAAACATCATCAATGTAATATTCTTCAGGTCATAAACCACTAAGCAAGCAAAATCCAAGCATAGGATCACAAATTTATTTGAAATAGTACTTTACTTTCAAATTCATAAAACAAAACTTCAGCTAACTCTTTATGGATATTTAAGCTCATAAACTATTTAGAAATAATGAGAATAATTAACACAAACTCCAAAATTGACTCAGTTTAACCTTGCCTAATGTGCATGGAATATGAAAGAGATGTTAGCAAAGTATACGTTGCATATATTGTACTTATTAGTCAAGTATTTGTCTACTTCCTCAAAAACAAGCCTAATCATATATTTCCATGTATAAAATTATAATACAAAGATCAGCCTATGTTTGAGCAGTACTAGTTTCTATATAAAAAATTATTCAACAAAATAATTAAGCCTGAGTGTGACCATACCTACTTTGCGTTTGTCTAAATTACAATGAAAAGCATAAAATAAAAACATATTCAATTTTCAAAGTCTGTTTTGCCATTCAGCATCAAATTCAAACCGGCGCTGCACAAAAGCAGATTATGGTTTCAGAAATTATTGATATTAGATGCAGTAGGAACTCAAGGGAGTTTTATCTAATTAATTTATTGGAAGAATCACTATCACATAAAATACAAATTCAGCTAAAAGATTATGGTAGTGTACAGAGTGACTGGCTATACCTCCATGACTTTTGCTCTCAACTATTTAGCCAAAATAGCATTGCTCCTTCTTGTGGAAAGATGACATAATGGATTCAGAGCTCAGAAATGGATCTTTAAAATATCTGTTTTAAATATAGAACAACTCTATATATCAATCAAAAGATGTACTGTAAGACAGCTTTTGTCTTGAGACTACAAAATCCCTTTCCCTGTTCAAGGCTTGGATGCTATCTGCATTCACAGAATAAACTGTGTTGCAGATTCCAATCAACAAATCCAAAATTATTTTCTTTATAACTTCTTACTTCCCATTTTTTCTAGGTTTAAATTTTATTATTTCATTTTTTCCCCCTCGTATTGATTTATAGAGATACATTATTTTACAACTACTTGCATTAGAATTTCCTGAGTCACAGGTTTATCCATTCCTCCTGATGGAGCTCTGATTATATTTCTAAAGGAATTTTTCCACTCATCCCTCACTGATACACATTCTCAGACTTTATTTTCAGTCTCTCTTTTCCCCCTGCTGGACATTGTTCTCAGTATGGCTAGAGAGGTTCTTAGAATACGCAAGTACTCTGCTGAGTATCTGTCTTATTAAAAAATGTTCCTAATTCAGGGTTGTCGGTTTTTGTATTGTTGGAGTTTTTTGGGGGTTTTTTGTTTGTTTGTTTGTTGTTGTTTTGAGGTTTTTTAATGACTACTGACTTACTGCTGTAAATCCACAAATCATCTACTAGCTCAGCATGGAAATTCCATATAGTGCTCAGCAAAACTGATTTATCATTCACACTTCTTCAAATCACTTCAGGTACTTCACTTGAGTTATTAGGATGCATTTAAATATGGTATTTGTAAGCCACACTCTGGAAAGCACATGTAGGTAAAAACAGAGACACTTGATGGCCTCATGTTCACTTTATGAAGGTGGCTGGTAGCTGCTATCTTGTCAGACAACTACAGGAAGACTATCCTCAGCAGTGGAGTTTGTAGTGTATAAAAGAAGTGTGCTCCACAGAGTGACAGAACAAGCAGACCTCCTAAATTACACAGGTACATTATCCCTCTCTCAAATAAGAAGTGTCCAAGGTCATGCTGAATGGAGCATTGAGTAAGCCAGTCTAGTGAGTGGCACACCTGCCCATGGCAGGAGGGTTGGAACTAGAAGACCTTTAAGGTCCCTTCTAACCCAAACCATTCTATGATTGTATGAAAAAAAGAGAGAGGAAGAGAAAGGGAGTGTGAGTATACACACCAGTGTGACCCTTCCCCAACAACTTTGCCTTCAGCTGGCTATGCCACATGCCTCTTCTACTGATTACTACTAATATAACTACACCTGATAATTACAATTCCCAGTATCCTGTATATTAGCAAATAAGGTAGAACAGACACATAACAGTGATGTTACTTCAGGCAGGGTTTTACTTCAGGCAGACCATTAAACACAATTCATATTCCCAGCGGAGGAAATAGAGTTTAAAGAACCCTCAAAAAAATTGCATGAATTATTATATACTGGCAAATGCAAATGATTCTGTTTCCATGACATAGCAGCAGTTTTTGAAAGAGCTTACATCTTGCCTGACCCTTGGTAGACAATGTCCAGCTCAATCCTAGACATTCACAAACTGATATGACATAAAGTTAACACAGTCATTTAAACTGGTCAGTATTCTTAGTTGTTGTTTAAGACTATGCTGAGTTGCTCACGTGGCTCTCGTATTAGGCCTAAAATCAAAAATACCATACAGTCCTGTCCTTCCTCTAAGTAGCACTGCATGTGTACCCACATTATATCTATAGGCAAACTTTGTGTTAGTTTAGCCAGAGGTATTTTGTTACCTTTCTGTACCAGCTAATTTACCAGGAGTGTGGTTTTTTTTTCCTTTTCCTTTAATGTAAACTCAAAAGGAAAATATTTTTGGACTTACAACCAAAAGCAAATTATTGTGCATTCCTAAAGTATAGTAAGTCAGTGAAAGGGTTATGGACATGAATACAGGTTTTATGAATTATCCCATGAAACCATGTCTGGAAGACTGTTCAAAGGAATAGTATTCAAATTGTGAATTAAGGAAATAATTGTATATTTATTAGACTGGCTGAATTGCTATGACTGTCATAACAGTATGAGAGGTATTTGAGGGTTGATACTGGATGTCAGTGAGGAAATTGAAAATAGTTCAATTGATAAGTTTCTACCTTTAAGAGGTTTCTTTTCTATTAAGAAAATGCTGCTATTGCCTGCAAATGGAGTTAAAATGCTATTACATGCCTGTACTTTGAAATACATCCAAAAACTATTCAATGTCTCTTCCTGCTTCTTATTAGCAGTCAAGAGAATTCAGATCATCAAAACATTTAAAAGAGCTGCCCAGAGCAGACCAATTTTTATTGCGAGCAGAGATGATTATCAGGTAATCAAGGAACTTTTTTCAACAAGCAAGTCTGCACTGGCCATTTAGTGTTCATACTGATGAAAATACTCCCTGTAGAGATGCAAAACAGAGACGAAAGCTCAATCGCAGCGGCACAAGGAAAAACTATCAAGGTTTCTTTAAATAAAACCTTCTTTTGGAAGGTTATTTTTTTAACAAATGGGTATCTACTAAAAGGAAGTGGTATAACATGGCAACTTCTGGACACTAAGACAAGAGCAGAGGCAGAAGCACTGAGACAATTTTCATTTTTCCTTTAAGAAACTCAAGAACTTCTGAGATTTTTCTTTTATCCATCTCTTATTAGTCACATATAAACTACAACGTTCTTTTCCTCTTTAACTATTTGTGGGTTTAGGCAAGGTGTTTTGGGGGGCTTTGAGATTCATTTTTTTGCTCGTTTATATTAAATATCTTGGAAGTTCCATATACTAGCTTGTAATTTCCTCATGACGTTTGTATCTCTCATCTCCCTGACAGGTCCAGGGGACTGTGATAGCACACACCCATTGAACATTGGCTAATTACTATAACTTTCTTCTGGTTACATAGTTGCCACTCTGGATTTTTAAAAAAAATAACCCTATGCATAAATAATGATGGTAAATCGTCCTTCCCTGAAGACACAAATTAACAGCCAATAGGTCTTTTTAAACACATTACTATGTATAAATAGATTACATAAACATAAATTTAGTAGTATTTAGGTTTGCATATATGAACATTAACCTACGTGAGTTAATTTACCCTAAAAACTAAGAATTTTCTGCAGCAGTTATATACACTGACACAAAGAACCTGAGCTGCAGCAACTACTGCACTATAAACAGTGATACAGAATAAAACCTTACAATTTACACAACAAAATGAGGTCACTGTGTCCTGGTTTGGGCTGGGATTGAGTTAATTTTCTAAACACCTTTCTGTGGTGTTTAGCCACCTTCAGGTTAAACCACAATGGTTGAAATCTCAGGGCATTATAATTCTTTCTAAAGCCATAGAGACTCTGATGGAGATGAGAAAGAAATGTTCAATCTTAGAAAAACATCGACTGAGGACACTTCAAGAAAGACCAAGCAGATCCTGAATACTAAATAAGAGAACACTGAGGTGACTGCAATTTGTCTCAACTGTCACACTTGTCATATAAGAAAGGGAAAAACCTCAGCGATGCAATATTCAAAAATGCAAAACAAAACAGAACAACAAAGTTCCCAGAATCAGTGAATATCTCTGTTGTATTTTATTCCCTAAAATGTAAAGGAAGATGGAGGTTTCACATAATAGATGTGCATCCTCTGCAGCAGAGAAAGTAAATCCCTCCAAATCATTCATGCAGAAAAATTCTTCACCTTCGGACTGTCTCACAGGGAACAAAACCCACAAAATATACCAGTAGACTTGGTTTCTTTCTAGACCGAGACATATAAAGTCTGTCAACAGGAAAGCAAATTCCTCAGGAAATCTCTGTCTCTGTGTCCTGTTCCATCACAAACTAGTATTAGCTCTACCTGAACCTTTAAACACCTACACACTCTGCTGAACATCACTACTCCTCAATTACCAATAAGCAGATGAATTTAAAAGGAAGAACACAATTCACTTCTCTGGCAACTTTAATAGAGTCTATATTTCAGAGGCCTGAGGCATTACTCCCGGAGTAACAATTTAGGAATATTTAAAATGTGCACACACTAAAAATTTAATGTTAGGAATGTGCTAATCTGAACTTCAAAACATAGCAATTTGTTGAAACAAGCACACCAAATTGTGCATAGCCTCATCTCAGCATTCAGAAATACTTTTGGGAGCACAACTCATTCTGAAAACTTTAATAATCTATGAAACACATTTCTTCAAGTCAAGAGAACCTTCTTACATTCCTGAAGTTAGGAAAGCAGTGAGAGAGAAATGCAGGAAAAAGTATTATTAGATAATTGTGCAGCCTTTTATTTGCACACAGATAACTTTCCCTTTTTCCAACAGCTCAGATCAGAAGAGAAGCTACTGCTCAAAGGTACCCATGGGTTTCCCACTGCTCCTGTGGAGATACTTAAAAATCCCCAAAATGAACAAAACAAAAAACACAATGAACGAGCAGCTACCCATTTTCAGCCTTCAGAGAGTATCATTACCTAGCTCAATTTTGTGTATCAAGGAAAAGATTAAGGAGGTGACAACAATCCTAGCCTGTGAATACTCGTGCTACTGTAAATCCTGTGTTTCTAGGATGCTTTTTGATCTGATAATTTGGTATTCAGATAAACCACCTTTAAACTGATATTGGTGGATCGTTCCAGGCTACTTTCTAGCATGACTGCGTATCACTGATCTCAAGTCTGAGAGAAAGACCAAGAAAGAACAAGGCCAGCCAACTCACAGACTGAAGTAGCCAACATTTTTATGGCAAGGAAGATGTTGAAATGGCTGTATGATCAGTTTTTGAGAATTTATTTTGACAGCAATTTTAGCATGACAGCTTCTTTGCTTTGTATGTTTTTCTTTTGTTGTGGGTTCTCTGATATGGTTGGTTGGTTTTGATTTTTTTATTTAAGGACTATGACTCTACTCTTTTTTCCATTGTAGTACCTCAGAATAATTACGATAAATAAATTTAAATGGATGTAATTTCTAGGGATTTATTAGGCCTATTATTAGGATTTATTAGTTGTGCCAATTGATCATCCTGGCTTTGTAGTATTGTCACTACTCAGCTCTGTGCAAAGAAAAGCTTTGCCCATCTGTTTTCTGTCACCATCACCATGTAAAAAAAAAAACAACTGTTTAAAAATACTTTTTTCTTAAAGTGACAATGGAAAGAATTTTCCAAGAACATTCCAGTTAATTTTTATTTGCACAAGTAATTTCTGCAAAATGTACATTCAACTTCTTGCAAAGTGAACCTCCTCTTCCCCACCAGTCCCATAAGCAAATAAAAAGGGTTACATATATTAAAATGACTCATTTTCTCTTACAAGAGACAAAGAATTAAGTTCCTTTATTTGATTTATCCTCTGGCTTTTAGAAATAATAATACCCCATTCAGTCTTCTGCACTGAAAACTCAAGTCCTTAAATTATGCCTTAGAAAAGAACATTTAAATACTGCAAATACTGAACCATTCATTGGGTGAACTCTGCATGAATTTTTCATGTTATCAGATTATCATTTCAGAGTTCCAATCTTTTTCTCAAAATAGAAATAAAGCACCATCTGAAGCTTAACAAAAACAAGCACAAAATTAGAAATCTGTTTGTGCCACCATTCACTTTTCATTTCAAAAATTCCTTTACCTTCAAGGAAGGTCCAGAATATTTGGAAAAAAATTTGTATACAACTCAGGAAAATAGTACATGGAGACTGAAAATGTATCTACAATGCACCCTAGCATGCCAATCCTTTGATCATCTAAATAACAACATTGTTCAGGAAAACAACCCCTTTTAGTCTATGTAGTCTGGCTTTCATCTTCCAGAAGCAGATAAAGTGGAGAGCACAGACAGGTCCCATCCACAGATCCTTTGTGGTATGAAATAGAAATACTGAGATGCACATCCAGGCCCCATGAGGCTTGAAAGTTTATTCATTGCCACCATCACCATAAATACTTGAAACAGAGGAAAACAAGTAACAAAATCAAGGAATGATTTTTCTGGTGGGTTTGGTTTGATTTTGGGGTGATTTTTTTTTGTTGTTGTTGTTTTTTTGGGGGGTTTTAACACTTTTTTGGGGGTGAACTGATCTCAAAGTAATATACAGATGTACACAGTGTTATAAAGAGAATATAAGGACAATTCTCATGGCTATACATATTGTGTCTAGACATATGTTCATTTATCTATAAACTAAAAGAATGAGTAAGGGCTGTAAGCGGTTATAACTATTTCAGTTGAACTCCTAGGTCTCCCCATCAGCTGTTAACTCAGGACTTAACCTAGTAATATCTTTCTATCATAGGTCTATATAGACTTCCTACTGCCTAGGAACAGGACTATATCTTATTTTAAGTCCACCAAGAGGAAAAGATCAATGGAAATACCTCTATTTACTTTACTTCCAAGGTTATTTCATAGTCTAACAGGAATAGAATTAAGACTAAAAAAACCTTCAAAAAATTAAAACTAAAAAACCCAAACTACCACAAGAAAATAAAATGTCACAAGAATTCTTTCTAATGTCTCCTTTGTTTGTTTTTCAACTACCTAGTCTCTGAAAATGGTGGACATAAACAAGGGAAGTCTAAATATTTTTTAAAAGCATCAACATTTTCAGAATACATTTAAACTTTTTACCACTTTAAAGGAGTCGCACAAGAGAATCTTTAACAAATCAGTAAACTGTGAAGTAAATTACCAAAACATATAGAGTAGGTAAACCACATCCAATATAAGTGAGAAACTGTCACCAACTGTGGTATTTATCAAACAACCAACCTTTCAGAGAGAGATAGTTTAACAAAATGCTGCACCATTTCACTATGTCTATGTCTTGAATAGTGAAGCTGGGAGCTCTTTGTGGCTTCTGGGTCTGGATTTACATTTCAGGCAAATCCAAAGACCTTTTCAGAAAAGCATTCAAGCTTACTAACTTGTGCCCTTTTCCCTAATCTTTACTTTTTCTGGAATATGTTAAGCAAATAGAGGAGAAATCAGGACATGGTTCCTGAATCATTAGGGATGACAATTCTAGGGCATACCAACAGGAAAAGCATCAGTTCAGCATACAGGCACTCTGTGATACTTTAACTAGAGAGCCTTATTTTCAGCTCTCTGCTACTTGTTGTCATTAAGCTACCTAAAACTAATTTTCCATGCAAAAAAAAATTTTTGAAGATTGAGCATTCATTTTTGTTTTGATGTTACACAAATCCAACACCTCTGTAAATGGTCTAGGGATCCTAATTTACATCTGGAACAGTCATGCAGCAGGATACTAGACAGCTTTATGAAAAGCCTAGGCTATGGCTTCTTTTTGAAGCTTAGTGCCCAAACTATGAGGCATTTGAAAGAGTACTTAAAATCTTCAGTGTTTCCCCTTCAGTTCTTTCCTGTTATTCTGCACTTTCCATTTGAGTACTGAAATTATCAAACAAGTGGGCAGCTCAAGACTTAGACTTGGCCTGAGATATGTGATCTGAAAATAGACTTCAGAACATCAACCTGACTGCATTCTGTATAAGAACAAAAAAATTAACACTATTGGTACAAACATTGTTTTTAATAGTTTTTCAATTGTTTGTGCGTGTGTGTATTGTTTTGCTGTTTCTGTTTTTTGTTTGTTTGGGGTCTTCTTTAAAGCTTACTTATTTCAAACTTCTAACAGTATATTCTCCTTTGGACTCTCATATTTTTCAAGCATGTAATATAGCAAACATTCTTCAACTAACTGACTTCAATGAATCTAATGTTCATTAGCCTCAGTAGGAAGGTTTGAATTAGATTCTAAGTTCGCTCAAATGATAGTGTCAGAGAAACATCCATACTGACTAGAAGGTTTTCCCCTGCCTCACAGTAATACTTAGTACTTCAGGGTTTTTTTGAAAACAAAAACCTGAAACACATGTATTTTTTTAATTTCTTAAAAAAAATTAAAGTATTATAAAAATTAAAGAAAGTATTAGCATTCTTATACATTGCACGTGTCACTTATGTTCAATCAAGTATCTAATCTATATCAATTTCATGTACTCAGTATTATTAGTGACTGAAATATTTTACCAGGGTTTTTTTTTCTTATAAGATTTATGAAAAAAATGTTTTCCTAATCATCATCGCTAAAATGCGTGTCTTAAAACTTCATCATAGACTAAAAAAGAGTTATATTCCCAGTGTGGCCATTCACCATCTGCTTAAGCAAGTACACTTAAAGATGCTTCCACAATTGTGATAAAGTGACAGCAAATCTAAGAGCACACAGAGCACATACTCCAAAATGATGATTGTACAGCAATAGTTTGCATCACTAGGGACCAATAAAAATCTTTATGTTTCTTTTCAACACCAAGGATCTTCATCAAAGTTAAGATGGAATATGACAATAACAAAGAACTCATCCATTCAGTAGTTCTCTTAAATGTAGAGGTACAGATGAAACAACTTCTTGACCATAATTAGTATTTTACATTGCAAAGATTTTTTTTTCTACTTTCAGATTTATTTTTTTTTCTTTTTGCTGATATGCAAGGCTTGATATCTTACTAGATTCCAGGAATACTTTTTCTATGTGCGTTTAGATTTTTATTCTTCTAATTATCAAAGCAATGACTGGGAGATGCTAATTCATAGCTTCCTCCTTCACGATTAAATATCCTGACAAAGACTGAATAATAAATGAAACCTTGCAATTTTGTCAGTAGTACTTTTCCTGTTCTGTCTAACTAACATTATTAGATTGATATCAAATCTGTATTAAAACACTGCTAATAGCAAAACTTCAATACACTGCCTGTTTACCTGGAGTCTAAGTAATAAACCTACAGAGAATTCAGCTAAGAATTCTACTGATTTAAGGCCAACATCAGCAGGGTTTTTTTGGCAAAAATTACTTTTTCTTGTTGAGATTCAGAAGACTTGGTTTCTAAATAGTGAAAAGTAAAAAAAATCTCCACCATCTGTTCCAGCCCTCAGGGAAACAAACTTTCCTGGCAGTATATAGTTCAAGATTTAACTTCACCCAAAGTCATACAAGTACATGCTAAAGTATAAAACATCATTCTTAGCAAGTAGAAGTTTTGTATAATTTTACTTTAGCTTATTTCTTTAGGCTACAGTTTAACTTATTTTTGCTGCAATCTGTTTTCCTTTATTTCTGTTGTTTGCTTTCAACGATTTTAAATTAAATCCATATTATCACTCCAGATAAAGAGAAAACTAAAAGGATCTAATTAGATTTCATCACCCTGAATGCTTAACTATCAGGAAAAGTACATTTGCTAAGGCCAGTGAGAGCAGGCTAGTTTCTTCATGAAAAGTTAAAACTTAAAATAATATAAATTTTACAAATGTCATAGAAGATATTTATAAATAATTAGTAACAAAGCTCTGTTTTCAATGATAGCAATGGGGAAAAGTTCAGAGTCAAACAAAGAGAGAACTAAATTAGATTGACGCAGAAATTAATTATTTTGATTTCCTGAAATTAATCTTTTAAAATCAGTTTCAGTAGGAGGACTCTTTTGGCAAATCCATATAAATTTTAATATGAGCCATGTCTTTACTGTCTCAGGACAGAGTCTTTACCTGGTAATATGTTCTATTTCAATTGCAGTTTATGTCGAAAGAGTATTGTGTGATATCAATAATTCCATACCAAATAAAATGCTGTCATTGAATCACTTATTATAAGTCTCTGCCAAACCTTATATTATTGTCTTTTGTTTGCAATGTTTTCTGTTACAGTAGTAACAGTATAAACACTGGCCACAGTGGTATAAATATTTTTTGAACTAAGGTAATATACTTAACTAATCGTTTCAGGTTACTTCTAACATTTGTTCATGCCATAACTTTAAAAATTAAAAGTATAACAACCTGATAGCTGCCATCACAAGCATGGTGGCAGGAGGTCACCTTGGTACCACAACGTGTTCTAGTCACAAGATGAGACAAATCAAAGGCAAAAGCTGGAAATCATCTATGTAGTGATCTAGTAAGAATTTGAATTTGGAAGCATCTGACTCTTGCTTTTCATTACTTATATTCTGCACTTTCCATTAGATTCAAAGAAAGATGAAAAAATCCCAATATTTAGAGTTATTGACAGAATTTGCCTGAACTAGGTACTGTCAACTGAGTAGATTAAGTTTATTTGAACCATATTCCATTTCTCAGGTTCCACTAAGGGGTTACACATTAAAAACAACCAACCATGAAAAGGCAACACTAGTTTCCTAGTTTTAGTTTACTGTAAACCCACAAAAAATTCTATCATACTGTTAAAAGAGAGTAAATAGCAAGCCACAGGAGAAAACTTTTAACTTAGAAGTTTAATCCACAGCAGATTTATTCTTTCCATTATTAGCTACTAGAGTCAGAAATGGAAATTAAAAGTCATTTTTGCATGCCTACTTCTCTTCAGGGATTGTAAAAGAAGATAAGGCTTTTTTTCAAGTTGGTATACCACATACTAGCCAACTTGAATCACAAATATCATGCCAAAGCCTTGTACATGCATCCAATTGCTAATGGCTTTTAAAGGCCAACAATATGTTCCATCAGAAAAATTTCCCACAAGACCTAAGGACAATTTAAATAAAACTTTTTAAAGTTTATATTAGGCAAGCCAACGTGCATTATTATCTTAATACTGTGCTTACTCTAAAGCGAGAAGTTATGCATCTGTCTAAAGACTTCCTTTATTATAAATGTATGACAAAATGGTATGAATTTAGTTTGATTTACTGTGTAATAATTTTCACTAGTCCATAGCAACCAATTTGAACTAAAAAAAGAAAATTATGATTTTTTAAACTGCCAACAAGAAGTTTCAGGTTTGGAGTACAAGCAGAGCCATTGTGCAACTACAGTATGGACTAGTTTTACCTGGGGTTTTTTTCCCAGTTTTGAGCATGTTTGTTATTCTCAATATTAGGCAGTACAAATTTTAGAATGTCTTAAAAGAAGTTATGTGGTGGTTTTTCTGCCTTTTACTAAACTTTTTTATAAAGGCCATTTCAGCAGTAAAGAATAAACAATGTGACTAGCATTGTCCTGGTCACTTGAGCTTGCAGGCCCAAGCTACCATGTTAGAAGAGAGGACACTAGTAGGACTTTAATGTTACCTCTCCACTGATCGCACTTTGCCAGAATTCTACATCTGTTTCTCTGCCTCTGATCTCTCCAACTCTTCCTCAACAGTACCAGAAAATACTGGCTGAATTTTAGCACAGTGTGCTAAATTCTGCTTCTTCAAAACCAGGCTGAAGACACATAAGTAAAGATGTTTTTCAGATATGTTTATGCACAGAATGGTTGAGGTTGAAAGGGACTTGAAATCATAAGGTGCTACAACATCTTTATTGGAAGCATTAAAAGTTTTAAAATTCTCTAGCACTCAAAATCTTTGATGTCTGCAGACCCATCTCTTTGCGCAGTATCAAACAGCAGCAGTGACCTTACAAGAAATTTTAACCCTCATTAAGTTTTGTACAGATATTATCAAGAGAACACTAAAGCCTCATCAATATATTAATGTAGAATAAATAACAGGTTAGAGCTGATTAACACACTTATTCAAGCATTGAAGGAACTGATAAACAAAGATTGTGACTGCTCCAAACACTGAAAATACGGGATGTCTTTGCAGTATGTTTAGCCAGTAAAAAAACCCCAAGCCTATATTCATAACGTTTGAGGCTTGTAATTGCCCTACCCTAAATTTTAGGGGTATGAATTTAATGCCAAGGAGGAAAGAAAGAGTAGAGGTCAAAACTTTAGTTACAAAGTGGTACAATATGACTAGGGTCTTTTGAACATTTAGTTTTTATATTAACCTTGTTCTGCAGGTTCTCACAAATATCTTGAACTTCACTCTTCAGATTTAGTAGCAGATATTACATATGTAGGACTTGCATGGCAGTTTATGCAATTTAAGATAATTGTGGGGAATTTAAGGGAGATGTTTTTGACAAATCTTCCACAGGTGTTGGAGGAAAAAAAAGAGTTTTCCAAAACTCATGCGAAATGCTACTCAAGAAAATGGGGCATGTGGGGACAGCAGACTACAGTAACTGTGTTAAAATTTAGCGTGGTTTCAAAGGATATCAAAAAGAACCTGTTTACCATTGGTTAGCTCATCACTTTCCAACAAAGTGCTAAAAGCAGCAGCTCATTTGCCATTAACAGTGATTTTTACTGGTCTGTGAACGTGCAATTATTAATATTAACAGTTAAAAACATATGCAACCCTGTATGAATTCAGTATTTAAGATTAATTTCTAAGTATGTGTTGCACTAAAGTGAACAAATGAGATCATCAGCTGAATTACTAATCTAAGTCAAATCCTTATGTTCTATTAAACTTCTCTAAGATCAAGCAGAATCCTTCTTACTTCTTAGTCTTCTGATAGAGCTTTGAAAGACTTTTGATATTTCGTTTCACAATCCAGTTTATAGCGAACATACATCTTGAGTGATAGCTGAAGCTTGACAGTTTATCGGCAGCAGCCTTAAGGGTGTATGCTATCTGCAGGAATTCAAGCTTCCAGAAAGAGTGTAATAATGATGGTTTTGAGAACTTCAACAGAGAAGCCAAGTGATAACCAAAGTAAAAAAAACCAAACATCTTAGAAAAAGAGGTCTTTTGCAATGAAGATACTGCAGCACATTGTTATTTAGACTACCATAAATTTCTTTTGAAAGACTGGCTAATGATCAACATTAAATAATGACTGTTCAAGATTTATATTTAAGACAAGATGAAATATTTCCTGAAGTGAAACTAATAAGATGACAGAGACTTGTTTTCTTTGGAAGTATATGAACATCAAATGAGATTAAATAAATGTCAGTACTTCTAAATTAATGTGTCAATATTTCAGGACCTAGTCTAAGACCACACTCACTGAGAGCACAAATTGCATACACAAAAAAACCCTAAAATCTTTGAACTAGTCCTATTGAAGTCACAGTGGAGGCCAGATCAGTGTTCTAGTTCTATTTCTATGGGTTACTGTTAGGTTTTAGTTGAACTCATTTCCCCCAGCCCTTTTTCAAAAGGGGAAACCTACAACCTTTCCCCCAGTACTTACAGTCTGTTTCTCAAATCCTGTGTTGCTTTTACTCATGAGATCTGCTGTACATCAAATAGCAAACCTTGTTTTGAATATGTTCCTTCTTACTCATTGGATCATTTCTTTTATTGGAATACAAAGCAGCCTACTCATATTCACTCTTAGCATACCCTGATGATTTTATAAGATGCCTTCATATCCCTTTTAAGCCATTTACTACTTTTAGTAAATACTGCTAATGTCTTCTGAACTTTTTCCAGTCTGCCCATATCTATTTTGAATTTTTGCAGTCAGCTCTTATACTCACTGTCCTGAACAACTTAGTCTCAGAGCAAATTCTCTTACCTAAGCTTCTACTTTCTTTTGAGAACAGTCTGAACAGCAAATGTTATAGCAGTCTTCAGAAATCTAGACATTTTAGTAACAGTAGTAAGAAATCTGAAGCTCACAGACTATTTAACAGATTAAAATATTCACCAAATGAAAAACGAGACAAAGAGAAAGTGAAGAGATTAAAATATTGTTAACATCATAAGGATGCTACAGAAGCTACTTATAAATAAAAAGCTTACATATGAAGAAAACTTTATCCCAGAAATATTCTATAAAATACATAGTACATAGGAGTTCATACATAGTTCACTGGAGTATTTGTTACATTCCTGGGGATTCCAAGCAAATTGCCATCTGTCATAGAGTGAGTGCATCACTGTATGCAAATAAATATAATATAAAATATTCAAACAGCTCAGGGTGCAAAGAAAATACAAGACCAAGTTTGTCATGGGGAAGTTTTTAGTTTTATTTAGATTTACTGGCCTGGGTTTAGGAAAATGAAGCAAAGAAGTGAATATAAAAACAAAAATATAACTGAAGCTTATTCGACATCCAGATTGTGACATTCACTACCTGGTACATTGTCCCACACAAGAGTCCAACTGAACTTTACAGAAGCTGAGGAACGATTTTTCCAGCTTTCTAAGTTCCCCACAAAGCCATTAACTTCACAGTGTCACTTCACAGAATAAATATAGGGGTGGAGGTTGAATCACCACCCTCTGGGGCTTGTTAAAGCTCCAGCTAGCAACAGCCAGGAAGGGGTCAGACAACAGCATCAAACACAATGTGAGTCAGTTGGTTAGTCTGCTCTTCTTACCACAGACTGAAGCTGCTCTGAAACACAAAGCACACGGCTTGCAAACATCCAGAAACAGAGGGGTGGTCTCTGCATCTCTGCATGCTCTTAGATCCATGCCCTACATGAACTATTTATTCATCAAGCAAACAGAAGTGATGCTAAACCACAATAGCATCAGCAAATCAAAATTCTCAGCTCATATTGTCAATATCAGATCTAATGAATAATCTAAGCTTCAAACTTAGAATTTTGTCATTAATATTTCCTTTAGTTCATCTTTCATGTTTTCTCTTCTTCCCATCACTGAACTAGGGATCCTGGACTTCACCACCTCTTTTTCTCATTGATATTCTTAGAAAGTTCCCTAGATCATAAAGCATTTTCTAAGGAGTTCTTTTACATTATTAGAATAATCCTAAATACTTTACAACATTTTTAGATAGTCAAGGCCTAAGAGCTTCTCTGAAAGCAACTGTGAAACTTTCATTCACTAACATCCAGTTACAGGAGACTGGGCTGTCTTGGTGGGAAATAAAAGACTCTACAGACATACAAGATACTTCTAATCTAGATAAATAGGAAAGGGGAGTATAAATAATTAGCTTCTCTGCAGAATACATTTGGATTCTATATGAGAAGAAATTGAAACAGAGTATCAAGTAACTCTCAGGGTCACAGTCAACATCTAACCAAGCCATTAGAAAAGTTTTTCAGTGTCTGATGCATCATGACATGCCAATAAGTAACTGATGGAAAAAATGCAGTATGACTGGAGAAAGGTAATTTTAGTTTAGTATGGCCATTATCTTTATCCATGATCAAAAATGTACAATTTGCATAACAGTCTCAATCATCAAGGAAAAACAAAGAGATACTTAAAACATTCCATTTCAATTACTTTTTTATGCTTGTGTTCCACACATATTTTGGAAAAATGAGTGATTTAATTTGGTGTGAAGAAATAAAGCTAGCAAGTGACAATGAAAAAAGGGAAAAAAAAGAAGGAGTTGAATGAATCTGGTGATAAATAATGGAAAATAAAAGACAGATAATGGACAAAAATTTGAAGCTTTCATTTAAAAACCACCAGCATATCAGCAGAGTCCAGCTTTGAAACAGCTAACTTTTGCTACCTCAAAATACATTTATCAAATGTTTCAGACATGGTTCTTTGTTAGAGATTTGATTTGAGACTCTGTCTGTGCTGTTCCTTGCACAGCTTAGCTAAGACACACATATCTCAGTGATGCCAATGGAGTTTCAACATATAAGCCAAAGATCTTTCTCATTTAGGAAGTCAATCCTTTAACTCCACTTATCATGGAAGTCTTTAAAAGGGCAATTTTCAAACCAATAGGTAGAACTCATGTTTGAGATCAACTATAAATCATTCAGCTACAACATGTATTATTTAAATAATTATAGACACTTAGCTAGTGTTGTAATGTTAATTGGGTATATTGAACATTTGTTCTAAAATTTTATTCTCGAGACACAGAATACTAAAGTGTTTTCTGGTAAGCTTACTCATTAAAATAAGGTGTATTTCTTGGCTTCTCTGATCTTGAGCTCCACACACAATCTAAACCCTAAAATTTATACATGAAGAAATATTTCTACCTGAAGAGGGGACAGGGGAAGGAAGAGAGGGAAGATAGAGTCAACCCACTATGAGGATTTGAAACCAAAAACCTAATAAGTTTACCTTAGAGATAAATATAAAGTTTACAACAGATAAAATATACCCAAAAAATGCTAAGTAAGCAGTTGTTTGATCTGAAAATCAATGAGCGATGAACCAGAAAGCAAAAATATTTATCTGCTGTCATAATATAGTCATTGTTGACAGTGACTCCCCTATTATGTAACAGCAACTTCCAGGCATTCTTGTAGGAACCTCCTTCCCCTCACGTCCTGCCCCAGTTCAGATTAGCCTCTATTGAAGAATTTTGTGAAAGCCTAAAAAGAATGCTCAGAATATTTGTTTTCTAACTGCAAGACCTTTTTTAATATCTCTGGTCTCAGCAGTAGCTCTTTGAAGTGAGATCATTTGCACTAGAGGATGCCCACTAAACTAGGAGGACATTTGGCAGTGCCCTTCTGACATCATCAACAGTGATGGGGTTCACCTTCTTTATCCAGGAGACCCTCTACTGAGAGTTTCATCCTGTTACCTTTCTAATATTTTTGAACTGTAACTGGCAGAACCTTCAGCCTTATTGAAGGCAATCCACTAACGACTAGCTTAAAAGTGTTCTATAAAAGGTGGAAATCACGTGAAAACAGTTTGATGTCTCTATCTTTTGCCATATAGATCTAGTGAATGCTGGAGGACATACTCAATAGTCACGAAAGGTAACAATCAATATCACTGTGCTGTACTACAGCAATGAATGAACTGAGGTCCACATGGTAGAAATTAATATTGATAAGGCCCATATATACCAAATAATAAAAAGAAAACTGTCCCTAGTCTCACCCATTTAACATCATTGAAGTAAACATAAGATGAGAAAGAAGACACAAAATTAAATATTTAACACTATTTGTAGGCATGTAGTTATAGTGCCCAAATTAGGGGACTACAGTATCTTTATAAATTAAAGTTTCCAGAAGGCATCTCAGAATAAATCACTTGGATGTTGTAATTCTTTACTGAAGATTGTAATTGACTAAAAGAGAAACTTATTATTTTTTAATCCAGCATCTCAATTAAGTGTCAGAAGTTGAACATCATTCAGGTACTCTATTGTCCACTACAGTAAGTATGAAAGTAATATTTAAAAATATTTAAGTAATATTTAAAAGTAACATTTAAAGATTAGCTAACAAAATTTTAGGCAACCTTTGGATGATATTTCTACCCAAAGTCCTGTCTCACTTCCCATTTCAGTAAATAAATTTCTCTATTTTTTACCCCTTTAGAAAAAGAAACTACTGGTATTTCATAGAATCATAGAATTTTAAGGGCTTGGAAGGGACTTTAAAGATCATCTAGTCCCAACCCTGCTGCCAGGGGCAGGGACACCTCCTACCAGACTAGGTTGCTCAAGGCCTTATCCAACCTGGCTTTGGTTTTGCCAAGGTTGGGGCATCCACAACCTCCCTAGACAGCTTGTGCTGTCACCACCCTCACAGTAAAAAATGTTTCTACCTAATATCTGACCTAAATTTTTCCTCTTTCAATTTGTATCCATTATTCCTTGTCCTACCACTACAGTTTCTGAAAAAGTGTTCCTCTCTGGCTTCTCCGCAGTCCCCCTTCAGATACTGGAAGGTTTCTATTAAGTGTCCATGAGACCTTCTCTTCTCCAGGCTGAACAGCCCCAACTTTCTAAACCTGTTGGGGAGATGCTTCCTCTTATCAACTTCATGGTCTCTATACATGGTCTCCAACAGTTCCATATCCTTCCTATGTTGGGGACACCAGAACTGAACGCAGTACAACAGGTGGGATCTCACAAGAGCATAGTAGATGGGCAGAATCACCTCCTTTGACCTGCTGGCCATGCTCCTTTTAATGCAGCTCAGCATTCTACTGACTTTCTGAGCTGTGAGCACACACTACCAGCTCATGCTGAGATTTTCTTTAACCATCATCCCCAAGTCCTTCAGTGGGCTTCTCTCAATCACTTCTCAGACCAACCTGTAGGTGTGCCTGGAATGGCCACAATCCAGGTATAGGACCTTACACTTTGCTTTGCTGAACCTTATGAGGTCTGCACTGGCCCACCCCTCAAGCCTGTCAAGATCCCTACAGATGGTACCCCTTCCCTCCAGCACGTTGGCTGCACCATGCAGCTTCATGTCATCAGCAAATCTGCTGAGAGTGCACATGATCCCACTATTAATGTTGGTGACAAAGATGTTGAACAGTATTGACCCCTGTACAGTTGAACAGTATTGTCTGTTGAACAGTATTGTCCCTCAGTCCCCCCTGAGGGACACCCCTTGCCACTGGTCTTCAAATGGACAGTCAGTCTTATTTGTGCATGGGAGTTTGGATTTGGGTAAAAAAGCCCAACTATTCATTTAAAGGACAATTTCTCAATGATAAATGTAGCAAAAAATTCAACTTTTAAAATTTTAAAACTGGTTTCATTTGAACAGCCTTATACTAGAATTCTAACCAGAAATACAAGATTGTATTCAAGTGAAATACTGTAATTTAAATGAATGTTCCCTACAAAGGTGAATTTCATTTAACAGAAATATTTTAGTAGACCTCCTTCTGTGGTGATAGTAGTTATTAGTTGCTATTACTCAGAGTGCAAATACATACACAGCACATAAGAATGTTACCAAAAATAAGACAGTCTTTAAAAAGAATATGAATCAATTCAAATCCTAGGTAGACTAATTAAAAAGGGCCTTATTTAAAAAAACATTTTCCCTGCCCCCTCAAACCATCCATCTGTTTCGACCAGTAAAAACATGCTACAAATCTGTCAAAGTACTCATAAACATTTTCAATCGAGGTCTGTATTGGCAGAATTCCAGAAACCTTCATAATTGCTCAAATTATACAGAAAAAAAGAGCAAGTTGCTATTGTTGAAATCTTCAGCATAAAATGCTTAATATAAGGTATATCGCTCAGCATTCAGAAGATTAAAAACTAACTAAATGGGCATGCTTTCATAATTGCACAAGTAAACTTTTCATTGTCCAAATTCAAAGCAAAGAAGACCCATTTACCCATGAACAAGCTGCTGGTCTATCAACTTCAATACCAAATACGAGCACAGGTTCTGCAACCTTCCAAAAGCCCTCTGAAACCCTAAATTCTGTTTTTTTTCCTCTAACAAAGATTAACATCCTTCTGGCTTTGGGACTATAAGTACATTCAGATGAATGAGCTCAGCAACCACATTTGTAAGGCAAGCTGCCATAGATTAATTTCCAAGAGACAACTGGTTTATTCAAGTTAAAAAGGGGTGATTGCCCAGAGCACTGAGTATAAATAAAAGGAAAAACAAATCCATAAGATATCTCTGGAGTGCAATACTTACTCTATTAACTTCAAGTCATTTATTCACTGTACACTCATTGCAGACTGTATAGAGATTTAATTGAACTGCTTGAAAACACACTCAATAGCAATATTCCAGGTATTGTTCAGTCACGCTTACCTTTAAAGAAACAATCTTCATTGTGTACAATGGTGACCTTTTGCTTTTTCAGACAGGCAGCCCTGTGCACTTCGCAGTGATTTTCATAGAATTCTCCATCAGAACCACACACAGGCTTGTAATGTGGCTTGCAGTGCTCCATGCACAGACATTCAGCTTGACCAGTCTTTCCATTCACAACGCAGTGTCTACCCAGACCACAGTACTTGTTTTCACATGATCCAAAATGGCCATCCTGACCAAGAAACCCTTAAAAAAACAAAATAAAAAGAAGCCTGGATTAATTACATTTTGTTTATTTGCATGCAAGATACAAAAATGATTGAATTGTGTAAATAAAGTGAGACTGTCTTTTTTTACATCTTTGACTAATGTTTAACATAGGTCAACCTGAAATGAAACAAATTTAGTCTCTTTATCATGACTTTTATACTTTTAGTCATTGTCATAATACACTCTTCATTAAAAAAAAAATCATAGTAAATCATGTCTTTTTAAATGTATATTGAAGTTTTTCACCCTAATATTGCTATATTATTGCTTGCAATAGAACAATTAATTCTCTAGAATTTAGATCATAGAATATCTCAAGTTGGAAGAGAATCATAAGGATCATTGAGTCCAACTCTATGCTTCTCACAGGACAACCTAAAACTAAACCATGTGACTAAAAGCAACCTAAAAATAAACCATATGACTAAAAGCATCATCCATAATCTCCACAAATTCTCTCAGACAGATAAAATAGACATTCACACATCAAGACTGATATATGAGAATAACTAGAGTTGGGTCAAGGCTCTTGAACAACATGAAGTATTAAAAAAAAAAAAATCCCCAAACACCACCAACAAAAGCTCTGTGGTGTCAATATGATGACAGTTCAGGGAAGAGGGCATGGATGAACAGGACATTCAAGTGAATGGTGGCCAGGAGTCAAATGAGGATGTATGTCAACAAGAACAAATATGATTTTGATAGCAAGCAGAGCTTTAAGGGTGCTGCAGTAGAGATAAAGGAATTTCTGCTGGCCATAACTTCCAGTTCCTTCTGCTCCTAAAACATGGAAATGGATTGTCTACCTTAGGCTACCAAAGCCACCTGTGTACCTTCTATCCCATCTGTGCTGCTGCCACCATGTAAGACAAGCACTGTTTGTCAGAAGCAGATCTCTTGGGAAAAGGGAAAGTTCAGTGCACGGTAATATTTCCTTACTATATCTCAGTTTTCATTTTGAATGCCATTGAACTATGGCTTCTTGGTCAGGGAAAGGGTATGATGTGAAAATGAAAACAAATTGTCAATTGCAATTACCAAAACTTTGATTACGTAGGTGTTCTGATAACAGAATTGTGCCCTAAAATAACCATAAAAATACTAAAATGTTTCCAAATGTGGAAATAGACCCTGCCCTTCATAGTTACATAATTTTATCCTCTTGCTCCACACTCCTAACATCCAGAACAAACACTTAGCATTGTAATTTCTTGCAATACTTTCTGTATCCTCACACTCTAGTTGAATAATACTTGGCTAACCCATATAAAAATAGTGTGAACAAACATATTGCAATTCATAATTTGGTTGTGACTTGGTCATATTAGATATACTGAAGTGCTAACACGTCAATACCACAGTTTGACGCACGCTTCCTGTAACCACGGAGAATTCATGTTCTTCACTTTAGTGGCAGAAAAATCTCACCACTTTTTATTGTTATGCTTTCAGGTCTATTAGACAACTGTGCTTTGATTTCTTGCTTTTGCATACAGCAAAAATTTTCTAGACACCATCTACCATTAACACCGAGCATGACCTCAGTATGAACTGTATCTGCTCATAAATATTAAAGTTCTAGACCTTTTCTATTCTTAAAATGCAGTATTTTTGCAGAAGTTCCTTGACAAATTTTGATTTCACTAGCAAGCGCAGCTTGTAATTAAATGGACTGAATATGACACTAAATCTGCATTACTCATTACCCAGCACTCTTGGTATATGAAATTCTTCAGTAATTTAGCATTTATTTTGATCAGAAAAATTTTCAGCAGGGAAAAAAATATAAAGAAAGAAGTGTATTATTTTAGAGTAAATCAAAAAAATACTCAAAATTTGTCAATGTAGTGCTTATAGTAAAAAATCTCTACCTTTTTAAACTAATGGGATAAAAGATTTCAAACTCTCCTTACAAATCTATTTTCCAAATATGCTAACAGATGGCCTCGCCTCACCTGATGCCTTGACTTTGAACTACAGGATCTTTGGTTAATTGGCTGTTGTGTAACTGATATTGTAACAAACTGAATACTAATTTACCTGCATTTCAAACTCTAACCAAATTTTTGGATACATTAGTAGGAATTTCTATTTCATACATTTTTTTTTTCAAGATGCAGGACCTCTGCAATATTCTCACCAGGACAGGGTGGTGGCATACAGCAAAATCTCACTTGTGTTCTTATTCATGGATGTTCATGCAAAGTAATTTTAACGTGCATCTTGTATAAATTACATATAGACACAAGTATTTCTTACAACATGAAACTCATACAAATGGAAGGAAATATACACCCAGATTTCCAAAAATCACCTTCAAGACACTAAATTTAAAAACTCAACCTTAAAATAAAAAATACAATCTCACATTCTTTTAAAATATAAGATTAAACTCAGAAGTGCCTCATCTCTACACTTAAAAGTCTCTTCTCATCTCTTCACATTCAAAATTTTTCCCCCCCTCAGATTTTCGAAGACTTTAAGTTTAAGCACAGGAAAAAAAAAATTAATTAGCTGTCCAGTACATTCTGAAGTTCCTTGTCTACATGCAGTAATGGAAGCAGAAGGACATAGAAAAAGAGGAAACTATGGCAAGAAATCATGGCTGAGAAAGATTACCTAAATGATAGCATTTTTCCTGACTGCAGAATAACAGACTTGACAAAAAAAAAAAAAAGGCACAACAGTCAAGTACAGCTCATTCCTCTTAACAGAAAAAAAAAGCCACTCATCTAACAAAATTTGGTAGAAGAGAAAGCAGCAAATTTTTCTACATCACAGGTATGAAGACAAAAAAAAACTTTGTAGAACAGAAAAATCTTAAAATTATTCTCCTTCACCACAAGGAAAATCATTAAAGTACCGATTTAGACACAGTCACAGAGTTTGAATACTGTGCTGCTTCATACGGTTAAGGTATAACTTTGTAATATGTAGGTAAGGAGAGAGAAGCTGAAAGAACTTCAAAAGATGACCAATACATAGCCATAAGAATGTGCTACATTACTCTAAGGAGCAACAAAAAAATACCTGCACATATTCAGTTACCAAAACAATAAAAACCTATGGATAAAATGCAGCAAAAAAAATTAAACCAAAAAATAGGATTAAAAATATAGCCTTCAAGATTGCACAGAGGTAAAATAATGTAAGGTTGACTTAAATCAATGTCTTCTACTCTCTAATGATTCAAAAATAAAACTATAAAACTATAAGATAGTTAGACAACAAGGTGGCTTAAAAAAATTATGTGGGAGAAATTTTTGTTAGAACACTGTTCTTCCTCCTAGGAGGTTTTCAAGAGTAGAAATATAAACTTGCTTTGAGAAAGATAAAACAAGAGTGAACTATTCCTCTTTCCACCCAAGAAAGAGCTCCTCTGAACAGCTTTGTCAAGCAATTCTGTGTCAAGTACTCTTTTTCTAAACCCTGCTGTCCCTAGCTGTCACTGAAAGCAGTAATTTGGGTCTCCTTCAAAGTTTCCTCAGAGTCAGAGGCAAAACAGAAGAGTGCATCAGTTGCACTGGTGGTTCAAAGAAGGGAGGGTGGAAAACAAGGGCAAACAAAAGCACCACGTGCAGCAGCAGGATGAGCACCCTCAGCTACAGACCCTGGCAACTCACAGCCCTCAGCCCTGCTCCCACCTGCAGGAGTGAAAGAAAATCATACACATGGCTGACGATCACCTTGCTGTGTCATGGTTTTCTTTCAGCATCAGACCACTTTATACAACAGTTTACTTTGCCTATGTGTAAAATCAGTTTTGGCTGAGTCTTGTACTGTCCTCTCCTTTATTCTTCCCTGCCTGACCCCTCTACAGTGCATACACAAACAAAGCACTATGCCCCCACCCCCTGCTCCTTTCCCCTCCATCCCCACTTTCTTGGAGGAGGACTGGAACCACTGTAAAGATTTGCACCTCCATATAATTTTATTGAGGACTTCTGCTGTGTTTAATATTTATCAGTGAGGGCTGACCAACAGAAATAGACACAGACATTATGACTGTACAGGCTTTTTTCAACCTTAAAAGACAAAGGAGAATCATGACGTGTATTCAAATAATGTCACTTTCATATTGTCCTGTAAAGGTAAACCGGAACCAATTAGAAGAAAGTGCCACACTTACAAAGGAAATAGTATATAAAACTTGAGCGAAAAAAAAGAAAAAAATAATATCAAGTAATACCAAGATTTGTAAGTGTTGAATATCCAGCTATTAACCTGAAATATTGAATATTGAAACCTCACCCAAAAAGTGTATCTATTATCAAGAAACAATCAGTTCAGCACCTTTGTTCATATGAATCAGTTTCTTTTACCTGCACTTAGTGGCCACCTTCAGCAAAATTCACAGAATTTAATTTCCTCAGAAAAGAGAAAAATCCAATCATACCTCCTCTGCCTGAACCAGAGCAGAAAACAACGAAGAAAAGTACCATATAAGAAAATGAGGAGAAAATACAATGCAACAAGAACTACAGGAAAATATCTTTTGCTTATTAGGCTGAAACTTTCCCCACCTTCCAGAACCTTCATCTGCTCCTCCCTCTTCCTGGTAGCAGCCCCTTTATGGGCTTGATCTGCTCCAGGTGACCACATCAAGCAGCTCAGCAGCTGCCTGGCCCCCACCTCCTGCAATTAAAAAAGGTTTTCTGCAGGTTCCTGCCTCTATAAACTTCTTTGCCCCCTCAGAGGACTATTAAAACACCTGCTTTGATACCAGAACATAAGAAAGGACTGTGACAACTCCACTGCACAGCCCATCTTCCAGTGAGGTGCCCTGTTCAGCTTCTTGCCTCTACCAAAATCATCTTCACCACTAAAATGCTGCTGTGCAGTGCTCTGGCCCTGTGCCCAGGACCCAGACAACAAGGTCTTGTGCAACCTCATAGCCTAGGGGGCTGCTGCTTCCCTCAGGTAACATTACTGTCCTAACAAGGACAGTTCATGTACTCATGGGAACCAAAAAAGGGTTGCCCAATACTCTCTCGCTGATAGAAGGTGATCCTTGGGCACAATACTAAGCCTTGTAAAAATCCCCTTCATTAATCACCCTCCTTACATTTGACCAGTGACCATTAAATTGGTAAAATGATCTGTGGTCTCCAGACATGCTACTTGCCTTACACAGGGGAATGGAAAAGGCATATAGGTCTGACACAAACAGCTGAATAGATTTGGAATAAGAGTACTGCGGGCTCCAAGTGTAAATGTAGACTGATGTACTTTGACAAGTTTCGAGCCAACAATTCATTACTTTCAATTAAATCCTTACCTGTACCTAGCATTTACTGTGTTTGCCTTTCTCACATATTATCTTTATCTTTGGGAAAACATTTATTATTCATTTAATATCAAACCAGGGGCAAAAAGAGTTTCTTTAAAACAAATCGGGAAACAGATTACATGTTTGCCTCATCACAGATACATGGACCTTTATTTAAATGGTTGATTGCTTTTCAATTGCAGCACAGCAGGCAATCCTCTATTCTTCCAAACACATTACCTGATGTCACCAAGAGCAGGAAATGTGCATCACAGCGACAGCAGTTTTGAAAAGGTCATAGTCTGAACAACCTTTTACACATTTTAATGTCTATTTGAAGTAAAGCTTGCTGAATATCACAAAGGGCTAGCTCAGTTTTCAGTCAGACAAAACAACCTGAGAATTGCTCACTTTTTATTCAAAAAACAAACTGATTAGTTTTAGCAAAAATGATCAAAATAAGCCAAAGTTTTAGTTAAATTTTCAACTTGAATTTTCCTTTTACTTAGTTAAAAATTAGAAAGGCTGTTAGGATTTGGTTTCAAGAACCAAGGTAGTAACTGGTGAATCACACAATAATATTAACTGTTCCTCTTTGGCAACTTTTCACATGAAAAACAGATTTTTCCATTTTGACTTAACAGTATAGTAAAAGACTATTGTGTCCTCCATAAGCATATATGGCTTTCCCTAGGATTAAATATGCTTCTATATGAAACAATACTATAAAGAGAAAATTAATTCCCTGATCAAGTAGCTGTCACTTAAAAAGGTCATTCAGTTACCTGTGGTACAAACTAGCATACCATAATACAGATATTATGCAATTCCTGTGTTAGACACTGAAACAACACCGTTATGTTGGAGTTTTTCACTTTTAAGCCCTCCTTGCAGAAAAGAGCTATGATGTCTTTCTCTTACCTTCCCCAGGGACCTCTACTAGAAAAAGTAGCACAGACATTGAGCAGCATTTAAACCATATGGTTAAAGTGCAGGTTCATTACTGTTCAAGGAAAGCTGAAAAAGAAATGTCAAGTATTTTCAGTTTTACTGACGTGAAACATTTCCTGCTAGTAAATTTTACATTGTCCATTTTTTTTTCCAGTTGTTACTAAGGAATTGTGATGGGTTGACCCTGGATGGCAGGTAACTGCCCATCCAGTCACTTGCTCGTTCTCCCAGAAATTCAGAAGGAATTCATTCACTAATTTGCATTGGCAGGCAGATGCCCAGCCATCTTTTGGAAAATAGCACAAGTAATAGGACCATGTCTTAACCACCAATATCCTCCCTGTCCTCCTCCTTTTGCCCAGCTGTTATTGCTGAGCAGAACTTTATATAGTATGGGATATCCCTTGGGCCAGCTTGGGCCAGTTGTACCAGCCATGTCCTCTCCCAACTTCATGTGTGGAGGGGGGCAAAGTGGGAAAAAGAAAAGGCTTTTATGCTGTTCAAGAATGTTCAGTGATAGATAAAACTCAGCACTGTCTTGGTCACCAGCGAGATTACTGTGTGGGCTGCTACAAAGAAAATTAACTTCATCCCAACCAGATCCAGTACAGGAACACTGTGGAAGCTTTGAGAACTTCTCAGGTATGAGTAAATGCAGCAAAGGAATTGTGGGGAGTGTGATACAATCTAAACCAGTAATCAGTGGAACTTTTTAGGAAAAAAAGTGTATTTAGAAGAAAAACATAACAATTTTGATATATGGAATTTCTAATTTGATTTCTTTTACAAAAGTAGTAAGATACTAAAAATTTCCATGCCCTTTACCTGTGTGGAACATAAACACTGAGATCATAGCCCACCTTAATAACTCCTACATTATTAAATTTCATTTGTTTATGTTCCGCAAACTTTGACACCAATGGCCCCTGTGTGGATTTCTGAAAGAGAAAAAAAAAAACACCACCAACAGAACAAATTATAAAAAAAAACCAAAAAAAAAAAAAAAAAAACAAAACCAAAAAAAAAAAAAAAAAGAAAAAAAAAACACAACAACCTACAGAAGGTAAATATTTTAGAGACAGTAAGAGGGAGTCTTGTTTTTATAAAGAACATAGATATGCATGGTAAAGCTATACCATTTTCCTCTGGACTCCGTTAAAAGAAAATAATTTCAAGTATGCTTGAACTTTCATGACTTAATTCTGCTATTTTAAGTAAGCTAAAAGTGATGCATAGCACAATGCACTGTATATACACCTGTTTTTTCCGAGCAGGACTGATCCTATCTGCCTCATCTATTCAGCAAAGTTGTGGGGTTTTTTCTGAAGGTCTTAGTTAACTCAAAATATCCACAATTATCAAAAATATCAGTCCATGAAAAGAAAAAATACATGGAAAAATGAAGTATCAAAAATCTTTGACATACAAGAATATTTCTTTTTCAAAAATTTTAAAAAGCAATAATCTACATAAACAGTCCACTTAAAATAATCTTTGTATAGGTCTGTTTAAAAAATACCTGATAAACCAGAGATGTCCACTCAAATAAATACAAAAGCAATGTGTCTACTGAAAAATTTTTCTCCTTCTTTGCACAGACTAAAGATATTTTCTTTGAAATATAATCCTTAAAAAAAGAAAAAGTATAATTTTGCTGCACAACCACAGAAACACAGTTTCAATTTTATATCTGGTAGTCTTTGTAGAAATAGTTCACTATAGAATCGGTTATTCTTGTCTAATAAATATGCAAAAGCAAATTAAAGTCAAAATACAAAGTCCTATCTCCTACATCACGGAAAATCAATCTTTTGAGAAAAGTGTATGTATCTTTATGAATGAGAAAGCACTTAGCTTTCAACAGAAAGAAAAATTCTAGTCAGATATTCCAGCTGTCATGCTTTTTGTATTAGTTGTTATAACTTCTGTCTTGTGACAAATTGCTCCCATAACCATGGAAAAAATAGTACTTTATTTTTCTTGGACAATATTAGAATTTGATAAAACCCACTAGCATTGCTACATAAGAATTAATGTAGAGCTATAGTAATTGCTCATCCTTAAGCATTTCAGACATACACGCTACAGAACTAATTGCACAAAACCAAAAAGATAATTTTAAACTACTATTCAAGAGAGTGCTGTCTACAAAAACATTTCCAGTGATTTGTAACTTTTACACATCTGGTTCAGCTGTTGCATTTCTTCCCACCAGAAATACAAACTGAAAGCTATGGCCAGCACAGGTACCAAGTCCCTGACAATTGTTCCAATGACTTAGCTACACAAGTGCAGAATGAAAATGAAAATCCTATTATATTTGTTGTAATATTTGTTGTGTATGGAATTTCCAAAAGGACAACTACCTTTCATGTCCATCAATAAAGATAAATAATTTGTTACATGTCCTACTTTCTCAAGTGCTTTCAATTAATTTATGAAATGAGACATGTAGATGTAAATTTACTTTTTATAACTAGAGAAATAATTTTTGCTATGGGAATAACTGTTTTGAGCTAATAATTTTTTTTATATATATTTTACTGAATTGAAAGTTATCTCAGGTCAAAAAATGCTGTTTACACTTGGCAACCCTAAATTATTTATTGCAGCAGAAATAAATATTTCATCACAAATCCTTTTAGAATAGCAATGCCTTTGTAACTAAATTTTTACAATTGTTTTTATCATAAACAGTTTAGTTAAATGACTGAAATTATAATACTTTTTCTGTGCTTAAGGTATGACTTTACAGCACTTTGAAAACTGTCAGAGAAACCTATATGAGAAAATAATTTAAATTAATTAATTGTTAAAGTTCCTGGAATGATCCAGATAACTGGCTTAGTTTTCCATATATCAGTTATAAGTTCACAGCATACATTTATCCTTACACACAAGCATAACTGAATTGGAACTGCATTATTTTCTTTTTATTAATGCATTGTAAGGTAACATTCATATAACATTTATGTTAATTTAAAGTCATGGCAGAATTTATTTTACTCTCTTAATTCATTTTGTGTGCAGATTAAATAGCACAGTAATGCAGTCTAGGAAAAAAAAACAAAAACAAACAAGTAAATACAAATAGGAATTACTTTTAAAGTAGTTTAATCCATAAATTGCCATGAAAGATTTGGACACCAGTGTATTTCCAGTCATTCTGATCAACACAAACTTCTTGTTGTGTCTTTAAACATATTCATTATTTCATACAGAATTTAACCTACATCACTTTGTGAATGTCAAACTACAGCTAAAAGACAATTTAATAGTATTATTATGCATGTATTCATAAACAACTTTCACACTAGTAGCACTAGTTAGCACTACAATTTCTAGAAAACAGCAAAATTATGGATAATGTATTTGTGTGTAAAGATCTTTGGAGCTCCCTTATACTCTCCTTGAAAAAGAGTTGGAAAGCCCATCACCTAGAAAGAATGTTTTCTATTTCCTCAATATTCTTCATTTTCATTCTGAATTTAATAGCCAGTTTAAACAATATTTACCAATACGTATGACCTGTTTCTTTTTTAAATATAACTTTATTGCAGTAGAATGATTTTGTCTGAGTATGTATGCTGGACAATGTGCAAGTACTCAACTTACATGTTTTTCTCTCTTCCTCACTCCCACAACAATTATATGCTTTTCTTTCCCACTTCTCCCTTCTTGAAGAACTTTTCTGAATAGACAATGGTCTTGACAGTAACATTCCACTCACAGAAACACCACAAGAGCACCAAAAATTAACTCAGCAAGAAAAAAAGTATGAAAGTTCTGTGGACTCTGCATCTGTCAAGTCAAACTGATTTTTTCCAGTTGAGGGAGACACACTTCCCTGTAACTTGATACCTGTGTGCTATGGTAAAACAGATGCTGAAGATTTCAAAAGCAGTGATGCCAGCTGAAACAGATAAAAATGTGCAAAGAACTGAGCAAAGTACACCATCTGAAGTTGTGCTAGTACCATGAGATTCCTGCAGCTAACACAGAAAGCACACTAAGTGCTAATGACTAAACTCATCACAATTTGAAGGTTTGAGTTTTATTTGGTTTGTTTAGGTTGCTTCTTTTTTTCCTGTAAATGGACTATTTGCCATTTTAATTTGGCATTTCCTTAACTTGAGTACTGAAAAAATGAGAAGTTATGCTGTATGATTTTTTGTACCTCTATAATTTCTGGTTAGTGAAATCAAGGAAATATTTTATGGTGCAGATATTAACAAATAGCTCATGAGTGATTCTTCCTAGTTTATTGAATCTACGCTGATATGCAAGTATAGTGAACTCTCTTCTTTGAGTGAACATCGTGAACAGTAGATTTTTTAAAACTACTGAGGGCGAGGTAAGTTGATACTGAACAAATGTATAAATAACGAAACAACTGAAAAAAGTGTTTAGTAAATAGAATGTTTTTTCTAACCCTATCTTTACCTTTTAATATTATGTTTTAATAAAAGGAAAACATCTATCTTGACAGTTTCTCAGAGAGTATTTAGTGCTTTTGATTGTAAAATAATGTGCAATCTCATAAGGATATCCAACAGAATCCTATTAATGACGAAACATGTCACAAGAAACAGCAGATGAAGAAAACATTACTTTTTTTTCCCCCAGTTTTCAAGTCAGACTCCAGAATCTAATGGTCAACAGCAAGGGCCATATTTCTATTCCTCACTTCTGAATTCAGACTTGAGGTCACTCAGGCTACCTTAAGTTTATTTTCTTTATTCCATTTAGTGGGAGGAAGGAAGAACCTTCACTCCAGTTTAGACTTCCTGAGGGATAGCCACCAGCTTGGGAAAAAAAAAAAACAACATAAAAAAATCAATTTAATATTTTCAAAAATCAATTTGGTATAGAATCATCGAATCATTAAGGTTGTAAAAGACCTTTAAGGTCATTGAGTCCAACCTTTAAGACAGTACTGCCAGGTCCACTAACAAACCATGTCCCCAGGTGCCACATCTACACATTTTTTGAACACTTCCAGGGATAGTGACTCTATCATTTCCCTGGACAGCTTGTTCCAGTGCCTGGCCACCCTTTCAGTGAAGTAATTTTGCCTAATATCCAATCGAACACACACATCAATGCAACTTACAGGCCTGTCCTATTGCTTGTTACTTGGGAGAAGAGACCAATACCCACCTCTCTACAACCTCTTTCCAAGTAGTTGTAGACAATAAGGCCTCCTTTTCTCAGGATAAACAATCCCAGCTCCTTCAGCTGCTCCTCATTGAGACTTGTGCTTCATTGCCCTTCACCAGCTCCATTGCTCTTCTCTAGACATACTTCAGAACCTCAATATCTTTTTTGTAGTGAGAGGCCCAAAACTGAACAGAGGATTCGAGGTGTGGCCTCACCAGTGCCAAGTACAGGGGAACAATCGCTTCCCTAATCCTGCTGGCCACACTGTTGCTGAGACAGGTCAGCATCCACTGGCCTTCTCAGCCACCTGGACACACTGCTGCTCATGTTCAGCCAATGTTGACCAGCACCCTCAGGTCGTTTCCTGTCAGGCAGCTTTGCAGCCACTCTGCCCCCAGTCTGCAGCACTGCTTGAGGTTCTAGTGACCCAAGGAGAGGACCCTCTAGAAGATCAACACTTCTACTCAGCTGAGTGTCATCTGAAAACTTACTGAAGGTGCACTTGACACTCTCATCCAGATCATTGACAAAGATACAGGACTGGTTCCAATACTGAGCCCTGGGAACCCCACTAGCGACCAAGCACCAACTGGATGTAACTCCATTCTCCACCACTCTCTGGGCACAGCCATCCAGCAAGTTTTTTAACCAGTAAAGAATACAAGCCAAGGGAAGCCAGTTTTTCCAGTCATGACTGAACTTAGATTTGATGGAAGACACAAAGACGGAAAAAAAAAATAATCAAAGATCCTAAGCATGTGATTTTGGTTCCTAAGTTTACATCTAAGGAAATACACAAAACATAGCTAAAAATATAGTAATGCATCTGGTTTCATTTGTTTATTTGATCCAGCCAAAGCATTTAGAAAAAAGACACACCTGTATTATGATCTCAAATGTGTTAGTAATCTACACATCCACCATGACTTATTTTCAATACCAAGTTATTTGAAATGTTTTCATGTGGAAAGAATATCCTTCTATTTATATGACATACTATTCCATTGCCAATAATATACAGGAAAAAAAAGGGGGAAGGAATGAAGACCCAACAGGAGACCATTCATATTTTAACTTGCTGTTATTTGAAACATTGATCTGTAGAGTTCTATTGAACCTCCACTTTGGTTAGTGGCATTCAAAGATTGTGTGGACTTGTTTGAAGCATTCAGTGATCCAATTCTGCAAAGAAAAATGAGGGAATTGTTTTGCAAAAAACAAAAAAAAATTAAACATAGAAGCCTTGTATTGAACTATAGGGTTTTTCTACTTTAGGGAAAAAAAATTCCATTGTACAGCAAGGATGTGTGTGTGTTGCTTTACTGCTTCTCCACAAGAGCCTTATTTTACAGGGTTATGTTTCTTACCTCTCCTACTTTCCCTAACATTTTCCGTGAAAATCCAGTGTTGCATTAATTCAGTCAGGTATAAATTCTTGGCCTTGAATAGACCGAATTTCTACACCAGGTTAAAAAAAAAAAAAAGTAATCATAAGAGACTTGGAGATAGCAGTAGGAATTGTTTCTTGGGATTATGAAATTTTGTGAGCAAGATGAATTCCCTGAAGCATGGTAGTTTTTGAAAAAAAAAACCACTAGTGAAAATTACCGGAATATGCGAAAAGAATGTACTTTCTACATTCCCTCTAGAATAAGAGCAACATTAGAAAATGAAGATTCATCTAAAGAAACTCAGTGTATTTTACTGTTACTATTGTTCAGCCATTCTGAAACAATGTAGTTTTCCTGAAGAGCAGTCAATGCAAAAACAAAGAAAAGCTAAATGTTACAGACCTGTGAAGAAACGGGAGGAAAATAGAAGGTCTATGAACACTGAGCTGAAGTAGAAAACAATAGAATATCCAAAGGCCATGACAATTCAAGTGTTAAATAAAAATATGAAATGAAATGAAATAAAATTACATCTAAAGTGAAAACTACTGTCTAAAAGACAACATTGCAAGTATGCATGAAATAATGTATAATTCATCTTATGTAATGTCTCATAAAATGAACCCAAGTAGTATTAAAAACTAAATTTACCTTAATGCTAGTGCAGACAGACTTTCAAAAATAACCATCAACAAAATCTGAGGCTAAAATGAAAAAATGCATTTTATGAATAAGTCTGGTAACATCTATCACCAGGCTTATAACTCTACATCCCTATGATACTACACAAATCTCACTGTTCTATAAATTGTGAATTCCAAGGTATTACACAACTGAATTCATGGAATATTGACATGCACTATGGTCTAAGTACACAAAACATAGCAATGCATGTAATTCTAAGAAAGGAAAACAAGGGAAAGTAAAATGTGAGAGAAAAAGAGCTGCTATTGACAGTTATTTGTCAAGAATGTTATAAATCACATAACTTGTATGTAAACAGGGAAGAATGAAGGGCAAAGAACACTTGCATTTTTCTCTACGTAACTGAAAATAGAAGGTTATTCTGAAACTCTTTGATTGCTTTGATACTTCTATACTTTCTGGAAAATAAAATGGAAGTGTAGAAGGGTAAAAAGAAATTATTTCCCTCTCAATCATCAAGAAAAAGCAGTTTTATTGCTGTGACTCGAACCCATTCTTATAGTTGAAAAAATAGCTAGCCGCTCTCTTTGGAGAAATAAGGTGTTCCAGTCTAACATTTCCTTTTACTTCCCTCCAGAAAGCTTCTTCCGATTATCTTCTTTTTTTTCCAATGACAGAGAAAATTCCTTCTTTCTGCAAACCACAATTAACAAACAACTACACCTTTTTGCTTAGCCGCTCAAAACTTGCTTAATGTGAAAGCTTTGGCAGGCAGCTTTTTTATTCTGTATTTATTTCTTTTTACATTTTCGGTAGTGCAATAACGAAATCCATCATTATGTTATTCTGGAAGTTGTGACAGAAATTTGTGCCTCTATTTGAGTCTACCTAGGCCAATCTGTCTGACTTACACTCTTACAAACAATGCTTCATCAGATGAAATTTGGAATACATTTTGCATTGCTGCTATATGAGAAATGCATAGTTTGTAAACAACATATTTATAGGAATTATGTAGAGAAGAGAAACAGACCATCACAACTGTACAAATTAAAAAGTGATGCATAACAAAGTAGGATGCTTGATGCTTTGTTTCAAAATGAATAGCTTTGGAATGAACTTCTGATGATCTGGAGGCAAGCCAAACAATCTCTGTTCATAGAGAAGAGGAAGCAGGTTCAAGTTTAATAAAAATTACTACTTCTCTATACAAAACTCATTGTAAAACTATGCATATATATGACTAAACTGCAATCAATGATTCAGGGTTTTTTTCAAGTAGAATATTTCTGAGAGCTCAAAAGGAAAACTGCAAACATCCAGAACACACTGATGTCAACAGCTAACAAACAAACAATGGATAGTTAAATAGTGAGCTGCCTTTTTTCCTAAGAATTAAGGTCATCTTAAAGATACAGAACACAGAGTTCCCTTCTAGAAGCTATTGGGGAAATTTTGCATAAACAGGGATCATTGTTACTGTCAAAGGGACACAAATATGGGGGAAAGGTGTCATTGCTCATTTATTCCAGTTCCAGAAGAAAGGTCAGTCGATTGCCAAAATTCCTCCAGAAAAATCTCATGTGAGAGGATACCCCAGGAGGGTACATTCACCACTACAAATCTTCCTGCTGCAGACCTAGTTCATTTTCTTTTCACGAATAACTTTCAAATTTTGATTGAAAGATCATCCTAATTAAATGATCATTCTGAAATCAAAATATTAGACTAAATTGACACAAATAGGCTTGTGGGCATATCAGAGGCATTTCATTCACTACATAGAGGATCGAAAATCTTTTCATGTTTTGAATCCTGTATTCCAGCCCTTTTGCTCAGATATAAAATGTTGTTACATCTGTGTGAAGTAAGAAAACTAGGGGGAAAAAACAAGTTAATTGATATTTTAGCATTAAAAAACCCAAACAAATCTAGTCATATCTAATTTATCCTTGTGCACACAAGGGTCTACTTCTCATTATTAAGTCAATTTTTTTCTGACAGTACTTGACATATTCTCATACATTCTTCTTTAAATCCTAAGGGAGAAAACACACATATTTCACCAACTTTTATTAGTTGGCATATTCATCAGGCACATCAAATCTCTGAATTATAGTGTCTTTTAATGCTGCCTTCAAGAGAGGAACCTGCCAAAAGCAACTAGTATTTAAAGATTAATACCAAAGTAAAATAATTGTAAATTATCTACAAAGTATTGCTGAGGGCCTAGATTCTTTTTTTCCATGCTCCATCATACATGTTAGCAGCTGTAAATAATTCTACGGTTTAAAAATAAATTTTAGGATAATTGCCAAAAAATTAGTAACTATTCAACATGAAAAAAAGAGTATAAGAAACTGTTTTAAAAAGAGAAGTAATTCAAAAGGTGAGGAAGAATTTAGTAAGCTATTTAAAAAGGCTCAAGCACATGTTTAATATTAAAACTAAGTACTTCATTAGAGAAAGTCAACCTGTCATTTAAATAATACATTACTGTACTACAGTTGTCTTCATGCTGTGTTTGCCAGGATTCTTATCAATCCTGTCTGTATAACACATCACAAGTGACTCCACAAAATCAAAATTGAACGTGTAATGAATATATATGGCACACTTAGCAACATGATGGAATAACCAAACTTTATTTTCATAAGGATTCTGATAAAGAACACTGGAACAATCATTATGATCTTTCATGCTTTTTTCAAGTACTTTATAAAATCAAAGGAAATTACCTAAATTATTAAGGAAAAAAATAAACCTGGTGAACAAGTAAGGATGAATACAGTTTCCTGCCAGAGCAGAATTTAACTTCAGATTTTCAATTCACATTGCAAGTTTTTCTGCATGTGCTAAAATCACAAAATACAGCAAAAGTGATCTCAGTTGCTTTCTTTACTATTCAATACTCTTCAGGGTCCCAGAAGAGTTTAAAATGCACTAGTAAGCATTTTGATGGTAAGTATACTGAGAAAATAATGATCATATGGAATGAAACTGATTGGAAATACTGTTCTTGCCAGAATCACATAGTGTTTTTCACTTACATAGATTTTTATTAGAAAATATAAATTTGTTGAAAAAAATTCACCATGGGAAGACATTGGAAAAAATTGACCATGTTGAGACTGTAATAGACAGTAGCCTGATTCTTGGTGAGGGCACAGGATACAAAAAACAGCACACATTTAAAATACTTCAAGGCAATAAAATTTACTGAGGTTAAAAATCCTCTTGACTCTGAACAAATTCCACTTAATTCTGAGAAGTCTCAATTCACTGTCATCATAGAATTTTGATTCATTTCTGAAACAAAAGAGGACCAGCAACTACAGTACAAACTTTGTCCAAGCCTGAGTACACTTTCAATTTTCCCAGTATTGAGAAAGTCGTCACCATATGTCTCTGATACAGTGCAATACTGTACTGGAAAGTAATTCTTCCTCCCTTCACAGCTTGCTTGCCTGTAATACTATGCACATTAATGGTTCTCAGTAGTATAAAGCTTCTTTATAGAGGGTACACCTAGGGTTAAGCTTTAACTCTATAAAAATCTAGCAACAGATAACAGAGTACAGAAATCTTATAATCTGTTCAGAAACCTCATCCCTTCCATCCTCTTGGAGTGAAATGAGTATTCTTTCTAGTGTCATTTCAGAAAAGGAAAATAATGAGTACTGCTCATTCTGCACTAATACACATGCACATCTTTGTCATCCTTTGCAATCCTTTACAACAGCATTTTGCCTCATTACTTCTAAAATACAGAATTTAGAACTTTTTTTTTCATTTTTCCCATTTCTACTATTCCAACTTTAAATAATCATGTCTTCTGAATGCCTCTTCCTATTCCTTCTGAAATAAAGTTTTAAGAAACTGCAAAAAATGCTCACCCACCCAAAGATAATAGTCATATTCATTTGCTGCATTCTAGTAAAGGTAAGAAGAAGGAATCATAATAATTTAGTACTCCCATGGAATACCATACTACTGTAGCTGTTTTGGCACAGTAATGCTCCCATAAACAATTTACTAACACCACAGAATAACACTTCATAAACAATGTAGTGTTATTACAAAGGCATCATATAAAAACTGATACTGGATGACTTTCTATAAAATTTATTTAAGATAGACAAGCTTCAGCTAGAAGGCAGATTTAAGCCACATTAATACTAATGAAGTTCTCTAAACACTAGCCACTCTCCTGGTCGCTGCAGTAAAACAAAGCAGTTCACACCCCTACTGTGCATCAACAGCAAACTGTCCATGTAGGTCACCCATTCCTCCAAAGAAGAGGTGGAAGCCAAAGAGAAAACACAGGTATATTACCCACTGTTGGCTAATGACCAATCTGAATCAGGTATTCAGAGCCCACATGATTCAGCCCTGAGATACATGGACAAAAATGAGGATGAAGGTCGACATATCTGCTTGCACAAGGAATAAGATTTAGTGTTTCAGACACTTTTCTGTTTAAATCCTGAGCACACCCCCCCAAGTTGTTCTTTGTGGAAGGCGTTCAGTCCTTCCTTTACAGAAAAATGAAGTTTGTGATCCAGTTTCCTTTTTCCATCTCTTTTATTAACTTACATAATTTTATTAGTGAGAAACTGCCAATTTGGCTACATCTAATAAGGGTTAAAAATAAAGGATATAAATTGCTCTTTGAGCCATCAGCCTAATGAAACTTGTTTTCATACAGGTTGTCTTCTATCTCTCAGGTCTGCCTTTGGTCTTTACTTTTCCATGCTCCAAATTTTTTCCATTTTCACTGTAAAATCATATTTTCTCTAACATACTATAACAGCAGATAACAGTCACAGTACATGATGAGTGGAACAAATAAACCAAATGGAATGCTGCCATGTATATAGTAGCTTGCCTGACATTACTCATGTGCAGCACATATTGAAAACATCTTCTTCCCTCTTTGCAAGATACTAATTGGGTAGTCCATTTTGTAAAGTTGTTGGTTAGGACAAACATGGCAGAATGTATTTCAACAACTTCTGCTTCCAAGCTGAGTCAACCTGATCAATACACTTAAAAATTATTTTGAGGTGACTGACAGGAGGAAATAGAAAAAGAGAAAAAAAGGAAAAGGTTACTCTAAAAGCTTCATTTTTTAAAGAACCCAGACTATAAAAAAAGGAAGAGAAAAATATAAGGGATCTGATGGTAGCTAATAAGTGGTTAACTGTACTCACTAGGAAGCAGCTAATTTACCTTTGGACAGAGCTGATAATTAAGGCAAAAAATCAACCTATATGAAATAGAATAAAGATCAGGAGCTTTATTAAAGAGTGAAACAGTTTCAAAACAATTTTAATGTTACCTAAAATTCATTCAGCAGTTAAACTTCTTGTGCTAGGTCTGTAAGATGTCTTGTAAGCCAACATGTTCCTAATGCTAATAAAAGGTTTCACTGTAGTCATCAAGGGCAATCATTATCTTTTGAATGCAAGATGAGTTCACTTTAGCATTGCCACTGGATTTGTTTGCCTATTTCATTGATAGCCATATTCACTACTGCATAATTTTGCTTGTCATTTTTCTTAAGGTTTAATCACCTGCAACATCTTTTAAATAGCCCAAAGTTCCATATTAAAAATAAAGCCTTAAATTTTACAGAAGTTTGTACAAGACTTATCCGTGTTGTTCACTGAAAGTGTGAGAAGGTCAGAGCTATAAAAATACAATTATATGCAATCCTCTTAAAATTAATTTCTGTCTGTAACTTGTACTTGAATCACAGATGACTTCTGTGTCAATGTTCACCTCATATATGTTAATATGGCAGCAGCAGAACACGAACAGTTCACGTTCTCAACACTGACATTAAACTTTTGAAGTCTCAAATTGCAGATAGGTTAAATTTGCAGAAATCTGTACTAAAAGTCATGTGTCACCCTGAAATCTCCTTCATTGGATCTTCACAGCACGCCAACATAAAACCTTCCCAATCATTGCAGTATTTCTTCAGGGTTAGAAGTGTTCCTTTTTCTCTGTGATCTCATCATAACCCAGTTTAGGGCTGTACCTCTGCTCTATAATCACAGTGGAATTGATACCCTACTTACTTACAGACACAAAACCAAATCCAGAGTTATCAGGGTAAATGATAGAACACAAAGAGGTTACAGGTAAAAAATATTGTTTCAGAGAGGTGAAAGAACGCAAGTTCCTCTATGTTTCCTCATTGGAGTTTTTCTTTTTTTTTCATAGCCTAGAAGATTTATTTTTCATGACACAGTTTACTTGCATTTTCGCTATGTTTCACTCAGTAAAAAGAAGTCCAAAGGGAAATCTTTTATAAATAAAAAAACAGCACCAGTACTCTAGGAATATGCCTCTCAAAAGTTTTGTCTTCTATGGACAGTGCAGACAGATGTGGGATGGAAAGAAAGTGACTGCTAGCATAGCAGATAAAGCATAAAATTTCTATTAACTACACAATATGTCACAGAAAGTTTATTTCCTATTGTGGTGAATAATCGGACCGGTCCTCGGAAAAAAAAAAAAAAAAAGAAATTAGAAATTTTAGCTAAGAGAAATAACATAAAATGAAATTTTGGAAAGAAAAGGGAAACACTGTTTTCAGATCAACTTTTCCCACTGTTTTTCATGCTACTAATATTTCTAATACCTGTAGGTATAGATATGTTTCTGAAACCATGTTGTCTAAGGTATGATACAACGGGCTTGACGTCTGGTGACTTTTACTGCATTTCTGCCTTTCACTCTAAATCTTGGAGACTAGGTAATTTAAACTCTGGTGTTGTTCTGGTTTTACTGGTTCTTGTTTTTGGTAAAATGTCTAAAAATACGGATAATGTTGACCAGAATTAAGAAGACAGGAGCATACCCTCCATTGTATTAATACGTTCTGTATTCAATAATCCAATATATGCTACAAATGTGTTCTGAAAATAATTGCTTTTCAGTTCTTACAGCTGTCTCCCTAAAGTCAAGAACATAATGATAAATTGCTAGAAATGTAGTAACATTTATAATCCCTGAAATGGAACACAAATACTCAAAATATAAGTTCCTTATGATTAGACTCTTGGCAATACACTGTGTCTATGTCATGACTGTAGCTAGAAGCATTACCTTCATTTTCTTAGTCTTTCCTTCCTTACCGGTGTTCTGTGTTGCAGTTGCCAGTTGTGGGGTTCTTTAGTTTTGGTATATAAATGCACCTGGTACACAGAACTAAACTCTGAAAGAGAGAGGCTGATGCAGAATGTTGTTGCCTGATTGTTAGTAGAGAAGTTCACATCAGAATTTTAACTGTGATTTGCCTGAGTTCTGTTGTTTTCCAGGCAGAATTCCAATTTTAACCTTCGATGGTTTGGGGAGACATAAAAATTGCCTCTTTTCCCTATATAGAGTGTTGCAACCCAGAACAATACAAATAATGAAATAGATTCCTGCTACTGAAATGAAAAATAAACAAATATGAGATTCATTTCTTCAAGTTGAAGGCTGTTTGTCATGTTAGTCAACCTCAATATGAATACAATCATCTCCCTGCCTACTGACATAAATCCAGTTCTTGTGCACATTCTCCTGTAGATTGTACACTAGAGTCAGTGAAAATGTAATACTTTAAGCATGTAGTCTTGATTACTTAAGTTTTTAATGTTTGTTGTCCATGCTTCTAAATTTCCAACATTTTTCTCAACCAGAAATTAGTGATTCCCAAGCAAACTTACAAAAAAAGTCACCAAATAATATAAAGTTTTAACATGCACAGGCATCTTAAGCTGTAATATAAATGTTTAGCAATAGCACAGCCATTTCCTGTTGTAATTAGACATTTCAGCCATGTCCAGCTGAGTCAAGAAAAACAATATCAAGTAAACAAATATGTCTTCTTCAAGATCAAAGTTAGATATTTTTAAATTGCTTTTTGGTATTTTACTTTTAAATGATACGCATGAGACCACACCAACTTTAGACTCCATGTGGGTTCAGTCATGCTAGTTTGATTTTTTAATGATTATTTTCTATCTTGTATACTATTTTTGTTCTGTGTATCTTAACAGCATCCAAATAAGGAAATATCAAGCAGAATTACTACCCAGTAGATTTGCCCTAGATAAACAATAGAAAATGCCAGAACAGATTAGTGGTTTGCAAATATTTTAATGGTTTCCTCTGAGACAAAAGTCCAGACTCCTTTAATGTAAACAGGGATTACAAATGTAATCTCTACTGGGGCTAGCTCTCCATTTCAAAAATTCTGCTTCCAAACCAGCAAAATATCTGTTAGATATAGAAGAAAATGACTTGTGATCCACCTAGTGTTTATGTCAGTAAGGTAGTTTTGTGTATTCTAGGGTAAGCAAGTACCATGAGAAAGGCTGATACAAAAAAAAGTACAGAAGAAGCCTTCAGATTAAAGCTGTTGAGGACATTAAAGAAGTACAGTCAAGATCTGTGCAGGTGTATAATTTTTTCAGAGATCCAAGATTTCTCTATGAAAACCTGTTTTGATGTGCTGCATGTGCAATATGTACTGTAATTTACTGCCAAAAATAAAGACACGGAGAGCCTGCAACTTTAGTAGAGTCCTTGGAGCATGAAGTAGCTACAGAAGAGTACTGCATGGGCTAAAACTAATTTCTGCATTTTAGATTACTGGATTCTAATATCACACGTACCTGAGGGAATCTTCAATACAGAGAGGTATGTGGAATGGCATAACTTCAAATAGCACCTGCATCACATGGATGAGCATCCAAGAGCATATTGGACTAGAGTAATGAAATTAATTACAGCAGCTCATATGAACAAAGAAAGCTCAGAGGTTGCTTTTCCATGTTATTTTTTTAAGAGTACAGGATGACAACCACTAAAACACAATATAGCACCTGTTTCATAAATTCAACACTGTAAACTTTAGAGTAAGTTCTGATCAGACCTTTTTGACATGTAACAGTCATCTAAGGATTAAAATAAATAAAATATCTGATAACCTACAGGGTCAAATTCTTTCTCACAGTCTTCCCCATCTTACTGAATTGTATTATGAACTTAAATAGTAAAATCAGTAGGATCTGACTCAAATTCAGATCTTTCACATCTTAGAAGAGCATATTAACCTCTGCATGACAAACATAACAGCATAATCTTCATTTCAGAAAGTGACTCCTACCCAGTGTTGGTCAGGGGTCAGGGTGGCAAGTCCTTCTGAGTAAGCTACTCAAAACCTGTAGCTCTAGCATTTATAGGCTCTAGTTTGTGGGGATTTTTTGGGGGTCTTTTGCTAGACTATACATCACTGCAAATGTATCTTTATTTAATTTTTAATTACAACCATAAAATTAACCTTTTCCAACCAGATTCATCAGATATTACATATTTGTGGATGGTTTACAATTCTCACTGGCACTAATCTATCTCACTGATGTTTTATCCTGTCAGATATTTTTGGTCTCTCACTGCTCCTCCTAAACTGGCTGCTATATTTCAGCATCATAAGTCAAAGATATTTTAATATTTCAAGCCCAGCCTAACTGAAAAGGTTTTTCACTCAAACAACTATTGTAGTGAAAAAAATATTAATAATTTTCCAAATANTCTTGTAGCATAGGAAGACACTTTCTTATCCTACATACAGTACATACAAAGAATATAAACATAAAGTTAACCTGTATGTACATGCTTGAAAATCTGTATGCACAGAAGTTTTCCTCAGAAAACTGCATAGGCATCTAAAATCTATCTTCCATGTCAATCCTTTAACATTTACTGGATTATGCCTTTTGCTTAAGCCCCCTAAGGAATGCAAACCTGTAACCTTGAGCTCATCTATTAAAAATCATGTTCTTGACTGGAGTGAAAA